>JALLBF010000182.1:0-12518 GCA_036939945.1 Thalassiosira sp. AJA248-18
CCAGGACTCTTGCTCGATGCAGGTGCACCTGATGAAACTTGCGATGATGGCTCAGGGACAGGTAAGTCAAACATGTCTCTGGCTAGTTTCTCCGCCATGGGCAATGATATCTCGCCTTTCTTTTCTCCATTCAGCACTTTGTGCGCCGTTTGCCTATCCGCACTCCAAGTAACACCGTCTCCAACATGAGATCCCTTCTCGTACATCGAGTATTCCATAGTTCCATCGGCCTTTTTGAAAGATCCTTTGCCATTGCGCTCGCCATCCTTCCATTCTCCAATGTACTCATCTTCATCGAACCAGTGATATGTGCCTTGTTCGCCATGAAATTTATCATCCACGAAACCTCCTTGGTAGTAGTTTCCACTGTCATAATTCATCCTGCCCGTTCCCTGACGATTACCGCTGGCATCAACCTCTCCTTCGTATGACCCCCAGTCACCATAGTCCTTGAAGAACAGCGTCCCATCACTACCTTCTCGTCTCGTTGCGAATAACCTTCCTAGAAGACCAATACTCTTACTCGGCGGTGTAATCTCCGTCATCAGCAATTGAGACGAAACTTCTGTTGGCTCAGGTACTGGTAGGTCAAACATGTCTCTCGCCATTTCCTCTGCCGTATCCAATGAAATCTTATTTATCTTCCTCCCAATAAACATTTTGTGCGCAACTTGCCTATCAGCACTCCAGGTGACACCCTCGCCTACAGCCTTGCCCTTGTCATACACACAATATTCCACAACTCCATCCGCCGCCGATCGAAAGACACTCTTGCCGTGTCGTTCCCCCTCGAGCCATGGACCCTCCTGTTCATCACCGTCGTACCAGCGATATATGCCATGATCCCCGTGAAACTTGTCATCGACGAACGTTCCCTCGTAGTAGTTGCCGCTGTCATACATCATTTTTCCATGGCCGTGTCGTTTGCCTTCCACATTGAATCCTCCATCGTAGAATCCAAATTCACCAAAATCGCAAAAGCGCTGAATGTTGGTGGATTTGGATTCATCCCTCTTGGTTCGTATCTTGGAAACGCCGATGATGGTGGTGGTGACTGCAGGGCTAGTACTGGTGGTCTCCTCGCTGCTCCCCGCTTCGACCGATGCACTACTGCCTTCGCTATTATCAATTTTGGGCGTCACCTCCTCGGCTGGCTCCTTCACGGATGCGGCATTCTTCTCGTCTTCCTTGCGGCTAAGCTCAGCATCATTTGACGAGTCCTTCGTGTCTCTCCCCGCGTCACCGCCGCTGATGACAGGAGATGGGCCGGGCTTGTTCATTATCGTTTTTTTATGGTTTGGATGGTCAATTGATTGAACTATATCTGTTGTATTGAGCGAGATCTTGGTAGTTGTAGGGTTCAGATGAGAAGTGAGAAGGCTGGGCTGTGGGCTGTGCGTGGGCTGGGTCTGGGTCATGCATATCTTGGATCTTGGGGCAGTATTCAGCAAAAAGGGGTTGTAAGCCAGCTCCCCCCGTCAACATGCAAATTCTCACCTAATTTATCTAACCAGAGATTTCATTTATTTATGATAAATACGCGGGCGTCTACACTCGACTACAAAAAATAGTGTTCCGTACAAAATCATTCGTTCACTGTCGTTCACTCACTCGCAAAATAATCAGGACAGGAGGCAATAGCAATAGCAAATAGAGCAACAGATAAAAAGGCAAAGAGCCCAACTCAGCAAGAAAGATACCATGGGAGGAGGACTCGCCTTCCTAACGAAAAAATCATTCAACCCCGCAAATTGGTCAAACCAACGTCAAGTCTGGGAGGCACGACAAAAAAATGATACCGAAAAGCGTCGCATCGTCGAACGTCAGGCGCAAATAAAGCGTGAGCAGGAGGAGGAGGATTTGGCCCGCGTCGTTGGTGGAGAAGAGGAGGGGGGGCGGAAGGCATTGGGGTTTATGTATGATGCGGGGAAGGTTCCTGGGTTGGAGAGGCGGAATAATAATGATGAGGACGAGGATGCTGCTGTTGGTGGAAAGATTGGCGTTGATGGAGGCGGCGGGGGCGGGGGCAGTACGAGTCAGGAGGGAGGAGAAGGAGGGGAGGCGTCGTTATTCCAACGTCAGCCCGGAGACGATGATGCCGCCGCCGCCTTTCGTGCCATGCTAGCCAGGGGATCAGCGGCTCCATCCAATGAATCTTCCTCCATCCCTCAACACGCAGAGGATGATGCAGCTCCACCGTCAGAAGGTAATGATGCTGAAGATGACGACAAAAAGACCAGCAGAGATCATCGAACCAACCTCGAAAAAGCCGTAGGTCGAGGAATCAACGCTGGATCTGGCGTAACCCTAGAACAGCAGATGGAACGTTTCCCCATGCTCAAGGGGGCTCCAATGGTACTGCAAAAGCCCGATGGTGGTAGCGGCGGAGATGCCAAGGAAGCAAATAATGCCGGGAATGTAGCGGGGTTGAACTTCAAGCCATTAGGACAGGTGTTACGGAATATCCAATGTCTGAGCTGTAGGAAGTGGGGGCATTCGAGGGGGGATCGGGAGTGTGAATTGAGCGGATGGAATCCGTTTGCTTCTGTTCCCATGAACGCGACAGCTGCTGCTCCTCGTCCTCCTGCGGCTGCTGCCAGTTCTGCTGCCCCAACGACGAACATCAATATTGACAACGATTCGCAGGCTGTTGCAGGCGAGGCAGCCTTGACAGAGACAAAAATTAGAGCCGAACAAAAGTCAGATCGGAAGCACAAAAAGGAGAAACGCCGCCATAAAGAGGATCGACACCGGAAGAAGAGCCGTAAGCACAAACGGCGAAAGCATCGGCGTGATCGCTCCCCATCTTATTCTTTATCTAGTGATGATTCGGCATCGACTCATTCTTCCTATGACGAGTACCGTCGTCGGCATGGTCGGCATCGCCACTACGATGATGATTCTGATGATGGTGGAAGGCATCGATCTAGGAAGGAATCTAGCAGCAGACATCGGTCGTCTTCAAGGCGTCATGAGAAGACATCGTCTTCGCGAAGGCACAAACATGGTCAGAGACGTCGTTCTCGTTCGAGGTCTCGTTCTCCATCACGGTCAGAATGATCTTTGGGAGATGTTATCCATCATGGTGCTAGAAACATCAAACAACAGGCCATTTTCAATGGAAGAATGATATGTTGAAGAAAACCAATGCCCCCTCATGTTATATTTTGTGGTGCTACACTAGGCATTATAAATTGATCAGTCACTGGTACCATGAAATGTCCACGATGCCCACTTCAATACAAAGGATGTGTCTTTCTTCTATCCCGCCAATCCAAAAAGACCTTCTTCACCCCACCCCACAACTGATTTATCTTACCTAACACATAACAAATAAACGCAAGGAATCGTCCCTTCCAGTAAATGTACCGATCCGGTCTATCCCATTCCAGACTTGCAACATCCTTCTCCAACTGTTGTATTTGACTTCTCGCCAGTGATAACTCGTAGTTCAGTTCGTCATTTTTTGCCTTTTGTTCATCGTATTGAGCCTCCTTGGGGTCGATGACATCCTTGAATTTCTGTTGCATCTCAAGGCAAAAGACGAGGAGGTTGCTATCGCCTCTCATGTTTTCGGGGGCTGATGCAAGTTGTGGGTTGCCATCGCATAGCAACTGGGTGAGGGTTGGCTGCATATGTAGTTGATGATGAGTTCGAGAGTTTATACGTGAAGAATAAATCTGGGGTGCAATGTTGCGTTTACAACATTCACTCACCACTCTACTAAGCTCTGTTGGAATTGCTGCAAGTCTATTGTTCCGGACATCGATCACCGAGATGACGAACAGATGCAGAAATTCTTTTGGAAGAGAATTCAATCGGTTGTCACTTGCAATGATATCTTCCTAGATAGTGTGGCGGTGTGATATAGACGGAGCGTGGCGTTGAGTGGACACATTTCTCTTGAATACCACCGAATAAGCAATAGCAGCACACCCTTTTCACCGTATCCACTCACCAACAACATGCAGTTGCCAATCTCCGCGGGAAAGCTCTCGATCCGATTCTTCGCCACATTCAACCGACGCAACCGAATACATTTACCAATCGCTCCGTCAATGTTCTCAATCTGATTGAGAGAGACATTCAATGTTTGCAGCAGAACGAGGTTCCCTATCGATTCTGGAATGGAAGTCAACTGGTTATTGCTCATCTCGAGATGCAGCAGCGTCGTGGAAAAGTCGTTTAATTCAGGAGGAAGTGTTTTCCACGTGTTGTGACTGAGATCGATGGCTCCATCCGTAGGCCCAGCGGCTAAGTCGTCGTATTCTTCCATATTCTAGTACGCCTCGATGTTTATGATTGATGCGGTAT
The DNA here is from genome assembly GCA_036939945.1 of Thalassiosira sp. AJA248-18. Taxonomy (NCBI): domain Eukaryota; phylum Bacillariophyta; class Thalassiosirophyceae; order Thalassiosirales; family Thalassiosiraceae; genus Thalassiosira; species Thalassiosira sp. AJA248-18. Next base: position 4,315 of record JALLBF010000182.1, read on the forward strand.
CTCGATTGATTAAGATGAAGAGCTATCGAGTGATGCAACCAGCCGATCAGATCATGAGCGAGTTTGATAATTTTGAAAATCAAACTGGGCCACAGAACGCGATTTACGTTCTAACAATGCTTGCAACAATAACTGAAACTAATATTTCTCCAATTGAACTGTTGCACAAGTGGGAGACAGAAGTCATTCAAGCTGAACCAACTATTGAACTCACCATCTGAAGGCAACGCCCTGACGCTTGAACACTACTTGAACAATTTCACTTGAACTGTTGCTATCCTGTTGAACTCGCCATCTAAAGGCAACGCCCTCCTTTCACTCCATCAACCATGAGGGTACATACAGTCTTGTGTACGATAACATCAATATCAATCCAACTTCAACTCCCGACGCTCGTGAGCTCCCAACACAGAGAAGGTACTGCTCAGCACGAAGAATCAGTGATCGACGGAGAAGCTGCGCTGAACCAAGCCCTGCACTCCCACCCAGACGTTGTTGATAATTATTTTCCAAACAAGGAAGCTGTCGAGGAATATGAGCGCTATCAAGAGTCATTCCCACCCACCGAAGATTTTGTGATTGGAATTCTCATCAACCCGTGCGGTGTCAACGGGACTTATGGTAGAGACGATGATATTGCCCTCGGATATGATTGCTGTATGGGTAGATTTGGTCAAGGCGAGTATGCTTTCCGCCCAGGTACAAGGAATCGTTTTTCCAACGGATACTCGAACGGCATTCCAATCAGCCAAGATGAGCCTTTGCATAATATTGATCTCGTTGATGAATTCGGAAATCCATTACATTATGACCACTCCAGGCGTGCCGATGATATACTTTTTCTCGATGATTCATGTGTGGGACTAAGGGATCCTCATATGGCATGCATTGCCGATCGCTTTGCAGCGGCAAGGAGTAAGATGATGCCTCCTTGCTGGGATTACAACCAGACAGTTGACTCCACCTTAGACTGTTACACAACTGCGGGGAAGAGGAAGAAACATTGCATGCAAGTGTCATACTCTCAAAACGCGTATATTTACGTGTGCGGAGGCGAGTTTGTAGATGACAATCACTGCGGCACTTACCTCGAGATTCACAAACCAAATGGCACCCCATACGACGACGAAGCTACAATCCTTTCTGATGTCAAAATTACTACTCCCGTGACGAATGGAATGCAGACAACAATGCTACCATTGACGTACAAGGGAGATCCGTCACGAATACTTTGCTCCTACGAAGAAATCAATATCCAAGTAGGATCAATGGTACGAGTGAATAGCGATGCCCCATCCTGTTGCTGTCCACCATGGTTATCGCCCATTCGTACCTCCAAAATCGGAGCTTTCTTCTGTCCTAAACGCCAGTGGTCAAAAGACGGCGGTCCATTCGCTCCTGTGTTCAAGTCATTGGATGAGGAATTTGTTGAGGACAAATTTCAACAATCATTTCCGTGGTGTCCTGCATTGAACGAAGCAGATGACGATGCAATTATGTGCACACAAGAACGAGTTTTTGCAGATGATATACCAATCTCAGACCCAAGCCGTTATTTTGTGCGTCCATGCATGTCATTGGTAGAAGTGGAAGATGACGGCCGTTATTCCAGTGCCGATTTACATGGAACGCACAACAATGTGTGCCCTTATGACGACACATTCAAAGGGTGCGGACTGGTCACATCTTCGAACGAAGGCTGTCACGAGAAGGATCACCACTTTACATTCAAAGACGAAATTGGCAAAGTTGTTCATATCCCAAACAACCCGGATGTTGATAAATATGGTGTTTCATTCAATGATGGCAGATCGGTCTACTGGTTTGCAAGAAGTGATTTAGAATTTCTGAAACCAGACGGCAATTATCAAGTCTGGTTTGTTCAAAGGAATAGGTATGAAAAGGTCATTCAAAAGAAGAAGACATTTCGTGTGATTTGGCCTCGATGCACTTTTGATTTGGTCAATGGTCGCTACTTTCCATTTGCGCAATTAGACAGTGATGGTATACCACTAGCTGCTCTCCCACATTAGGACATACCGATGCCATCGAGTTAGGGCATCTCGTCGATGACGTAGATGATTTTATTTTATCAGGCCCACATATCGTCAAGCGTGCTGATTGTTGGTGTATAGTTAAATTGAATTTAGGGTAGACTTCACTAATATGTGTTGCGGTTGAGCTTGGATGAGAAGATGAAAGACAAAAGAGTTGGCAGAAGTAGAATTGATCATGGAAGCCAATCCAGTGTGCTTTTGGCACACGAAACAAGCGCTAGCAGCGTTGACCCAGCACAATATGTTGAGATTTTCTCATCAATTACAGCATTATATTACTCCTATGTTCAACAAAATACTTTACAATGGCACACATTTGTCATGATTGCAAATCATGCAATGTTTTGACCTTGTGCATTTTACTTTTCGTTTCATCAATGCAAATAGTTAACTCATCATCATCATCATCCTCATGGATACAGCTAGTTCCCATACAATCCTCCCACCCAAACGTCGTTTTCGTCTGGCAACTATTCCAAAATGGTTCTTCTACTTTCACTTGTTGACGATAGTGATCTTCAAGTGCAAGGAAGGCATAGTCTTTAGAGTTGTAATACAGCAATGGCTTTTCCTCGGCCGTGGTTACCGGACGAAACGCAGTGCTGGTGACGAGACTGTGACCCAACTCCTCGTCGATGAAGCAAACAAGTCGAGGATGGCGAGTAGCAGTCTTCGACGTGAAGTTGCATAGACTGCCTATCTTGTTGGGAGGCTGGTGATTCCGACAAATTGATCCATTATTTTGGATGGTAGCTTGGCGGACAACGGGTTGTCGTATTGAGCTTGATGAGCCGTCGTGGTCGTTGGTGCTACTGCTGCTGCTAACAGCGGGATGATCTAAACTGCCCTCCATGGTATCGCCCACGTGGTATTCCAACCTTTTCACTTCTCGTCTGCAGTTTTTTGGCCGATTCAGCACTTGCTGAGATGATCTTTGAATGCATCTACTGCACAACCGCAACCCCTTTGCTACTCACTTTGACCCACACTGCCTCATCTGCAGTATTGGCTTTCCCAAACATCCTCCCTATCTCATCATATCAGCTACCGTCAAATGAAAATGATCATCAGCAGTGACGATGATGTTGTGATCTCTGGGGAACAAAATGAGCGATATCAAAATCTCGTGATTCTCGTGATGGAATAGATCTCGCCAAAGAAGATATTTTTTTTATCTTCTTCCCGCCAAAATGAGTAAAGCCTCTTGATTGGTGAAAGTGCACATTTTACATGCGTGGCGTGCGTGGTGCCGATAGATCTTCCGGCGGCGATTTGCAACCACTGATCCACTGAATCAGCGTCCCTTTGACACCACCATGAGGAAGATCCTTTGAAGATGCAGCTAGCAACCAACCAACTGCAACGGGTTCTCCTTCTTCCTCGCTTCTTTGTGCAGGTTGGTTTGTGTATCACAATTATAACAAAACCATGAAGCTCTCCAGTGCTATCTCCTTCCTCATGCTCGCATCGGCTTCGGCCTTTGCCCCTACCGCCACTCAACAAAAGAGCACCGCTCTTTCCATGTCCGGTGTAACCCGTAACCCCAACTTTGCCAAACTCGCCGGTGGATACCTCTTCCCCGAAATCGGACGTCGTCGCAATGCCTACCTCGCCGAGAATCCCGATATGGCTGATCGCATCATCTCCCTTGGTATTGGTGACACTACCCAGCCCATCCCCGAACACATCCTCGGGGGACTTGTCAACTCTGCGTCCAAGTTGGGTACCAAGGAGGGATACTCTGGATATGGTGCCGAACAGGGTATGGGCGATTTGCGTGCCAAGATTGCTGATAAGTTGTATGATGGTATTATTAAGGATAGTGAGGTGTTTGTGAGTGATGGAGCCAAGTGTGATATTATGAGGGTGCAGCAGGTGTTTGGACCGGGAGTTGTTACTGCGGTTCAGGTGAGTGTACCAATTTGACTTGTAATGGATTGTTATTCGTTATTGTTTGTATTCTACGTTCAATGGAATCATCATTTTGGATATAATCTCACTTATTGTGACTTTGTACATCAATTTATCTTTAGGATCCTTCCTACCCCGTCTACGTGGACACCTCCGTCATGATGGGCCAAACTGGCGACATCAACACAGACACCAACCAGTACGACAACATCGTCTACATGCCCTGCACGGCCGAGAATGATTTCTTCCCCGATATCGAAAACCTCCCCCGTGCCGACATCGTCTACTTTTGCAGTCCCAACAACCCTACCGGCGCTGCCGCCACCAAAGAACAGTTGGAGATGTTGGTGAAAGTCTGCAAGGAACGTGGAAGTATTTTGGTCTTCGATGCGGCATACGCCCCATTCATTCGTACTGAGGGTGTTCCCAAGAGTATCTTTGAGATTGATGGCGCTAGGGAAGTTGCCATTGAGTGCAACTCCTTCTCAAAGTATGCTGGATTCACCGGTGTTCGATTGGGCTGGACCGTTGTGCCCGATGAATTGACCTTTGCGGATGGAAGCAAGGTACGAGATGATTTCAACCGTGTCATGACCACAGCATTCAATGGTGCATCGAATATTGTCCAAGGAGGAGGATTGGCGTGCTTGGATGATGAGGGTTTGAGTGAAATTAACACATTGATTGATTATTACCTTGAGAATGCCAACTTGCTCAAGGAGGCTATGCAAAGTATTGGATACGACGTGTATGGAGGAACCGATGCCCCCTATGTATTTGTCAAATTGCCTGAGGGAAAGAGCAGTTGGGATACCTTCTCAGAGATCTTGGAGAAGACACAAGTAGTGACTATTCCAGGAGCTGGATTTGGACCGGGAGGAGAGGGATACCTTCGTCTGAGTGCCTTTGCCCCAAGAGACACTGTGATCGAGGCATGTGAACGTCTTAAGAAGGCCATGGCATAAACCAATGAATAATGGGCAGTAGACAGTAGGAGGCAGTAGGTAGATGAATAAGGCCTAGTACACTACGAACTCACAGATCTACTGCAAGCATTTTAGGCTTCTCACCGGTCTTGCTTCATTCTCGCGGCACACACCACCCACCACCACCGACCACCTACTTACATAACACTCAATCACCACTGACATTACTGTGTAACACATCATTGGGTGTTTTCCCTGAACGAACATCTATGAACATGCAAGCCTCCATAATTTAATATCTATCTTGATCAATCTTGATCTAGATTCTGTGGCCCGCCCCCCCCAGAGACAAATAAATGCCGCATGAGGACCCTTGTACATACAGACCTGTACCAACGGTAACATTGGTACTCTCCTATCAAAAACAACTGCACTCAGTCAATGTACCTTAGCATGTTGTATTGCCCAGAGAGCTAAAGTTTGCTCACATTCTCTAAACCGCCCAAGCCGTGCCTCCGAATTCTACAGAAGAGATGTGTGATATTCCAACCTCCGTTGAGGTTCCATCGGCGGCATCCTCAGCCAATCTTGAAGACAATGCCATGTGCATCGAATGCAGTGCCAACAACGGTGGTGACAATGCTGGTATCAACGACGAAGACCAAGTCAAAGATGAGGACTTCAAGCAAATGGTGCAAGACATTCGTCGAAACTCGCTCACGTTTGTCCCCAGTGTTCCAAATATATCGCTCCTCCAGTTTCACTTGCAGCGACTGATACAAACTCAAATTCTAAAGGGAAGCTCCGACGGAGGGTTTCCGAGCAGAGCTTTGGCTCGAGCGTCAGCTTCAACTCTGACACGACTTTCCGTTATCCAGCGACGTACTCGATGCTATCGCATGCCCCATCGTGCCCTGCTACGACACCGAGCTGTGATGCATGCGACAGTACTAGCTCATTGCCGTTGCTCAAACTTCCCAGGAAGAAAAGTTGAGTTTGGTTTGAGCTGTTTTGGAGAATAAGTTTGGTTTGAGCTGTTTTGGAGAATAACTCTATCATAAGATTATTTTCTAATATATTGAAATGTAAAAGTGCATTGAGAATAATATCACAGCGAAGTTGCTCTTGAATTTGCTGTCTGTCATGAATAATTCTCTTCTCGATTGAGAACGCAGATCGACTAATTGCTGCATTTGTTCTGCTCGAAGAAATAAGTGATAAACTTCTTCTTTGGCTTCTTGGCGGCGGATGCACTTGCTGAACCGACAGATTCACCATGTGCCCTTTTTGCTGGCTTGACGGCTGGCTTGGTTGATGGCTTGGTTGGTGGCTTGGATGCTGACTTGGTTGATGGCTTGGTTGGTGGCTTGGATGCTCGCTTGACGGCTGGCTTGGTTGATGGCTTGGTTGCTGGCTTGGATGCTGGCTTGGATGCTGGCTTGGATGCTGGCTTGGATGCTGGCTTGATCCAAGAAGTTAGGGTTAGGGTTGCTGGCTTGGATGCTCGCTTGGATGCTGACTTGATCGTCGAACTCGACTTATTGGTTCTCCATTTGTTGATATCACGTGCTACTGGTAACTGTATCTTCGAAGATTCCACGAAGCTGCGTGTACCTTCATGGCTAAAGAACAGCCGATCATTCACTACAGCAGTAACTGTGTCCATTCCAAACACTATGAAGCTTACTGCATATGGAGATTTTTTGGAGATCGAGCCTTTCTTGTAGTAACTGCCTTCGGTAGATAGGAACCCTCGGGACTGGATAGTATTTATCGTAATCTCCTCCGCCTTGCGTGCAGATGTTTGAGATACCGGTTTGTGAAGGGCAATGGCAATGAGGGCAATCGAGCACATCTCATCTGCCTCTTTGATCAGCTCCGTCAGTTTGATCTTGAGCTTAGGCAGATTTTTCAAGAACTCACTAGAAAGATATGTGAGCTTTACATCTTTCCCATCCTTAAGATGGGTTCCGTTTTTCGTGACAAAAAGAGCATCCTCCTTCCTCAAAAACTTCCTGGCTGGCTCATTATAGGAAACAAAGTTGTAACTACCACTTTCGCCCACTTCATGAGAAGACACCACCCCTGCATAGCATCCACTCACATGGCTGACATGTTTCTTACCCAAATCCTTGTCCACGCAATCGAGCAACTTAGCAACATTGTCCTGGATGCTCGCTAGATCTTTTTGTGTCAAATCTGACACGCCACCCTTCTTCACCTGGACCAATATTTTTGCATTCTCCTCTTCCATCTTTGTCCGCTGATGTTCACGAGCAATAACTTGCTTCTTCTCGCGAACAGCATCAAGCATCTTCCACTGGCGGATTGCTTCTTGAGGGTTGCTCAAGGATCCGTTTTTTGCCAAGAAACAGACGAGTGGCACATCCGATGGAGTAGAATCAGAACAAATTTTGATGGTGTAGAAATTGATCTGAGCCCATGGTTCGTCAGATTTGCAGTTTTTATTGTACAAGGGGTTCATCACTGCCACAAAGCCATTGCCAACATCATTCATGTCGAGTGGAGATTTATCTTGGTCTTTGAGAAGGGAGTAAAGGTACCTTTGCAAGCAAGGCCAGCATGATGTTTCCACATCAGGGCATTTAATGATAACAAACCTATTTTTTTCATCATCAGTAAAGCAACCCTTACAATGATAATAATTGTAGTAATTCTCATCTTGGAGACGCCGAAGACGTTTCTGAGCAAGATGCAACTCGATCCTCAAGGCGTTTTTCGAAAGTTAGTCCACGAGGCTTGGCAAGGATGAATATGGGGTCTTTTTCCCCGGTTAATTTGAATGATTTACTCGTCAAGTATTTTCTCACAAAATTCATTACATCATCACGAGAGATCTCCGTAGTGAACCATTTGATCTTTTTGTCATGAAAGTGTGCTTTGAGATTCTTAGTAATTTGGTCGACGAGTGAACTGTATTTGTCGGGATCAAAGCATTCTTCGTAGTCTTGATTTTCTACCGCCTTAGGATAATTCTCTCTGGCACATTCCATGCAAGTGACCGAAACGTTCAACCTTCCGAGATCAACGGCGGGCCTCCTTGTGTTGCATTGCTTGCATTTAGTCATATTGAGTTGGTTGGCTTGTTGGAGATGATTGGTAATTGGATGGAGATGATTGGTATTTTTCCTATGCAGATGGGATATGAACTACGGCAAGATATTGATGACACAAATCGCCGGATGTAAAATTATGAGCTTTAATGTAGGATCGCTTATCTAGAGTGCCTAGGCACCAAGAAGCTCAAGAGATGATTTGGTTGTTAACACACGCGCTTAAAACTGTACAG
>JALLBF010000183.1:0-12425 GCA_036939945.1 Thalassiosira sp. AJA248-18
CGTATTCTTCTCACAATTTCATCTATTATTATTATTATCATTTTCATTACTTCTTTTGAACGTAGGTTTGCCAGATGATGCATCAAAAGAGGTGTGTATTTACGGATTACATACATTTATCGCTGTCGGTTACTGCATTATATTCCCCATTGAAAATCAACCACAATTTATGCTCACGTGCACCATACTCATTGCCTTATCCTGTTTCCACAATATTATGTATTTTAATTGCAGGCGGCATCATGGGTTGACAATGACCGAACTGTTGTCATCGATGCATCTACAGCATTCCGTGTCGATGATGATTGGACGTATGGATTTCCTGGTACGATATATGTGTATTGCTCGCTGCTTTCTTGAATGCCTGTGTACTTTTTACAACTTTTGGTGAATTAATGAAAATGCTTGCAATAAAAAATACCCTTCTAGAACTATCCAAATCCCAAAAGGACGAAATCACATCCAGCAAACGCATCTCTAATCCGGGGTGCTACCCCACTGGCTTCATTGCTCTTATCCGCCCTCTTGTTGATGCTGGTATTGTTCCTGCTGATACTCCCTTGACTGTGAATGCCGTGAGTGGTTACACTGGAGGAGGTAATGCTTTGATTGGGATTTATGAGAGTGATGAGCATGAACCATGGGGTGCTTATGGATATTCAATGGTAAGAGAACCTATTGTGACAGAAACAGTATTGTGCAGCAGTGCATATTGCTCCCCTAGTTTTGGCATCTTACCTACTGCATTTAATTTCTTGCAATGATAGAATCATAAACATCTCCCAGAAATGGCCAAATACACTGGATTGAACAAGCAACCAATCTTCCAGCCAGCCGTTGCCACCTTTGCCCAGGGTATGGTGGTATCAGTGCCCATCCACTACTCTTTGCTCAAAGAGGGTGCAACTGGAAAAGGAGTCCACGATGCCCTCACTAAGTATTACGAAGGGTCCACCTTCGTTTCGGTCATGCCATTAGGAGAGAGTGGTGCCAAAGACGCAGGCTTGTTGGAACGCGGGGCATTTTTACGCCCAGACACTTTGGCTGACACCAACAATTTGGAGCTCTTTGTGTTTGATAATGATGAAGAAGAGAGAATGGTACTGTGTGCGAGACTTGACAACTTGGGGAAAGGAGCAAGCGGAGCTGCCGTTCAAAATTTGAATCTTTCTCTTGGTTTGGATGAAGCTATTGGTTTGTGAGAAAGTCATCTTCTCTTTAGTGGCATGTCCTGACTCGTCAATATGGTAATACATATCTATTAGTGCGATTGGTTGCAAAACCAATATGGTTTGTTTGTAATGGCTACATAATCGGCCTAGAGGATAGTCTTTTGCCCATGAATTTATACACCAGAAATAAGAATTCCTAATTATTACCCAACAGGACGCCAAGCAACTCTTAACCTAAACCTAATCCCACGTTGAATTCAAGTTCCAATAGAAGCACACATATATTGCCTGCTGTAAGTCAGTGGCATCTCCACCAAACACACTTTCAAAGACATTAATGGCGGTGCCTCGCAACAAGAATCAACAGCAAAATCATGATGGTGGCAAGTAAGCAAAATATACACTTCATTGGTCTCGCACTCTTCTGGCTCTTCTCGGCTTTTTCCAACTGAAGAATACCCGTTTTGGTATGTTCGACAACTGCCTCCATGTTGTAGTCAATTCTATCTAAAATGGTACCCTGATCAATAACCAGCACCGCCAGCTCTTTGAAGATGGATCCCAACTCCTCGATGCTTTTTGCGATTTGGGAAATTTCCTTGTCTCGGGATTGGATTTCTGTTTGTAGGTCATCCACGACCGATAATTGCTGCGCTGTACCAAAATTGTAATCATTTTGATTTTGAAGTGTTCCATCATCCTCGAGGTTGATCCCAAACCGCGCTTCGCTTTCCACGAGACCCCCCGATTTTTGTGCTTTGACATCGGCCAAATATTTCCGTTGCTTTTGACGAAAGTCGGAGGATAAAGTCTGCAGTTGCATTGCCAAACTGCGCTGGACATTCGCTCCCACCGTCGATTCCTCCCCGCCCGCTTGCCTCGTCGATGCGCCCACCTTCTGAAGATATCGTTCCGCTTTACGAAATAGAGTTGTGACTTCAGTCGTCTTTCGTTCTATCTGTCTTTCCATGTTGTCCAGGTCCCTCCCAAATACTGTCCCGATGCGGGATGCATGCATGGATGCCAAATCTGACATAAGACGCTGAATATCTTCTACAGTGGCATTTACTGCATCGACGTCATTTACCCAATCGGGAGGGAGGGTGGATGCATATACATTGCTGCTAAATGCATTTCCATCCTTTGGAACAAATATAGTAGGGGAAGTGGAGATACGACATTGAAACATTGTTAGTGCTTGTTAATAGATCTTCACGTCAAGACAATTATTATATCACACTAGCACAAGTTTACCTCCATTAAAAGATGATCATCAATGACACCATGCTTCTTTTGTGAGATTCCTTTGTGTTTTAGATTTTCGGGTGGCCAACAGTGGTGAGAGAAAATGAGGATTATATGTTACATGTGCGCAATGAATCAACACACATCACGGACATAATGACAATTCAAGTAAGAGAGAATTAGTCTGCATCTCAACAAAAAAGACTGGCGATCACTATGATAACGGCTTGTAGCCAGCTTGTAGCCAGCTTGAAGTGTCACCCTTTGGGAGCATCCTCCAAACTCTCCCCATGAATAATACTACGCAATCAATGACTAAACTATGACCGCACACACCACACATACAGCCGCGGACAAAGTATTCATGCCTGCCAACCTCTATCAGCTACGATTATGGTGCCACAACTTACCAAAAGGCGCAACCTTGGAAGGAGATGATCTGCGCCGACGATTCGTCGCTGTGCGACGTTCAACGAAGGCAGCGGTCAAGTCTCTCGACGCCATGGTCAGAGTTGTAATGAAGATAAGAAAGGGTCTTTGTTCTCCGGTCAGCCGTGCCCGGAAAAAATAAACGGAAACGGAAGAAACGGATATATAAGATACAACTGGATATAAATAATTCTTGGCGGGAACCTACGCATCATCTATCATCTCCTCCAGCGCCAAAAGCTAACAAAACAACAATCCACGTGTCATGTTCGTATCAGTTCACAATTAAAATTTTAATACTTGTTAAGTACCAGATAGTACATGTTAAATGAGCGTGTCATGTTCGTATCATGTACGAAGTACATGACTACCTCTCTCTAGAGAGTAGGTACCTATCGTAACTCTTCACACCACACCACATCGAAGATCCACATACAACAGCTAGCAGTGGCGATCATGGCCAACGCGACGAATCACAGCGGCGTTATCTCTCTCCCTCGCTCCTCCATCTGCTTGCACGTGATGTGTTGTGCATGTGAATATTGAATATATCTCATAAAAATATCAGTCTCTCATTGACGGAAAATGTCAAGTAAAGACAGCAACAGTTCGTCAAAGCCTTCATATCCATCATCGAGGCCTCAATCGCAGCAGCTCGAAGGCCACGAGGAGCGCCGCAAGGAAACGAGATCCAAGGGTGTGATCAACGCTGGATTTGATCCGGAGACTCGCAGAAAAATTGCAAATATTACAAAAAATTCACCGCCATCCTTGATGGAGGAGGGGAAGGAGGAACATCCGTTACTTTCACTTCACCAATCTGTTAGTAGTAGTGGCAGCGGCAACAACAACAAGAAGGGCAACGGGAACCGTGAGTTCAATGAAAATAAGCTACTGCAGCAGCAAGACAAGAAACAAATCGTGAAACCAATAATTGACAAAAGGATATCATCGAATGAGACCACCGACTTGAACCCCGAACCCTTGCCTGCAAAAAAAATAACAATGGATCAGCACACCAAACCGGCTGAGATGAAAGCAGAGAAGAAGACATCAGAGACACAGGAAAAAGGGAATACTAAAAAGCCACTAGCAGCCATGATGTGGAAGACTATTGCCATAATTGTACTCCTCATCCTGTGGCTTTCGCTGATGCAAGCAGTGATAATCAATTCGAGTGTTGAAAATAGTGCTCCACAAATACTACTGGATCTATCGGCTGGAATAGCTGCAGCTCAAGTGGGCATTGTTTCCTTTGTTCAAGAATGGAGTGAGCGTATTCTATCATTATTACCAACTGCATTTGATAAGAGAAGTGGCTCCTCGATACAAATGGAACAATTTGAGAAACGGTTGGAAATGGGCCAGAATTTACTTCGAAAGTATGATGATGCCTCTGGTTCTGCTACCGCTTGTGAAAGGGCAATGCATGCTATTTTGGACACCAAAGGGGAGCTGCGGGACGAAAATAAACAAGACACCTTGTCATTGGTTTCATCATCCATGGCTCTATTAAATGCCGATGAAAATCGACTTCTTTTGAAGGCGTTGCTTTGCTTGGGGGAAGCGAGATTGGCCTTGTTCTCTTCGCCTTTTGGCTCTGAGGCCATTAAAATGACTCAGCTGATGGAAGCCAAGGAGAGCTTTGAAGCTGCGGTGAGATCATGTGATATACATCTTTGTGCGCTGCTTGTTTTCATTCATTCAAACCAAATATCTCATCAGTGCATACAACTGTCGATATATCAACTATTATCAAATGCATCATGTAGACTGCTGTAGATCCAACCAACCCTTCTGTGCGTAGTGGTTTAGGCCTATCATTCCTGCTTCTCGGGGTAAAGAAATACGATGGAGACAGTTCTGTACAATTCATATTTCAATCGATTGCCCATCTCAAGACAGCAGTCATCATGACCAATGATGCACAGTCTGAAGATACCGATGATGTGATTGCGATCCGCATAGCTGCAACGCACAATCTTGGTCTTGCATACATAGCACTAGATGAAATGAGCGCATCAGAGGCCACAGCCGGGGTAAAAAACACTCACTTTTTAGATTGGGTAACATCGCTTCGATCATCAAAGACATCTTCAGTAATGGAATCTCGGGTGTTTTCAGCGAATGAAGGGGCACTGCTATTGCAAACGGGGGAGATAGAAAACGCCATAGCAACCTTAGAGTCTACGGCGAGTGAGGTTTGCACTGTTTCATCACCATCGAGTCGTCAAAAAGAGGCATGCGTGATTGTGCAGCAGAATTTGGCTGTGGCTAGAAATGCCCTGTATGGAGAGGAAGAAGATTCAAGTATTCAAAGGCAACCAGGGGAGGGAACAACAATCTATGAATCGATTGCTCAGTGGAATTCAGTTGCCTCGTCGAATTCCATTTCAGCAGTGGTTTCAGACCCAGAGCCAAGTGAGGATATTAAGAATGTCACTGCTCCAACTGATGATGCCAGTAAAACAACAGGTGCGGATGATGAAGAAAATGAAACATCCTCTTCGAACAAAGAAATAAACGATGCAGCTTTGGGAGCTGAAACTCTAACCAAAACAAATGGGATAGTATTAGACGAAAACATGAGTTCTGAACTGACAGATGAAGATGAGGTTGATCTTCCCTCAACACCTTGGGGTTTGAAGAAGGTCAAGCCTGAGATGAAGAATGCCCTCGCGGCTTTGGAAAAGGCCGCTGAGGGACCGCAGCGCACTCGTATGTTACTTGCCTTGGCCAGAGCCCGTTCATCAGCTGGCGATTTATCTGGCGCAGTAGATGCCGCTTTGAGGGCAATCAGCGCTGCAACCTCAGAAGAAGAAACTGAAACCTCAACATCTTATCTCGAAACTTTGATGGAGAAAATAGCTGGGGACAAAGACAAAGTAGAAGTCATCCCAGAAGATCACCACGCATTAGAAAAGTTGGAAAGGCCGTCTACTTTCGTCGAGAGCAAAGATTTTGCACTCACTGAGCTTCAGCTGAAGCTTGAACTTGAAAGACTAAAGTACAAACTCCTAGAACAAGAAATGAGGTTGGCTGGTCGTCACCAAACTGCACCCCAGTATACGGATGAGATGCGGGCGATAGATTATCAACGAGAAGAGGAGGATATTATGCATAACCCCCCTCGTAGACAAAAGTCTGATACAATTGAAGAGAACATTGTTATGAGCAAGACTACAAAAAAACCTCTCGCAACCGTTAATCAGGAGGAAGCAGTTCCAGCTGAAGTTGAGGAAGTTGAGGAAGTTGAGGAGGTTGAAGAGGTTGAGAAGATTGAAGTGATTGAGGAAAATGCAGAAGTTTCACTGTCTAAGGCTGACAATGACAACCACCATGATTCCATAGGAAATGAAACAGCGATTGAATCTAATACCGCTGAAGCCCATACTGGGCCATTGCCAGAAGCTGTTGCAACAGATGACATCGTGTCTGATGAAAACCAAGCATTATCCAAAGAAGGTGAAAGTGATGTCAATGCTACCGACACTGATGAAGATGTTCCTCTTGTTGAACCGATCCAATTGCCTAGCCTTTATGAACCAACCCTGGAACCACCAAAAGCAATTCCGTGAGTAACCTGTAGCCGTTTTTCTTTATTAAATATTACCCGCATCTAACATTGCTTAATGCTGCTCATCATCAGACCTACTGCAAAGAGCTACATGAAAATGGCCGACGCATACTTGGACAAGGGACAATATGCCTTGGCTTCGAAGCAATTCTTAAAAGTGATCAAGAAAGCACCTGGCCATCTCCCGGCACATCTCGGATATGCAACAGCGCTGGAGCGCGCCGGGAAGAGCAAGCAAATAAGCACTGCTGCACTTGCATATGGCAACGCTACAAAAGTTGCCATCGTTCAAGGGGAAAGAGTAGATCCGATAGCGAAGGCTGGGACTGGGGGGATTGCTGAAAATATCATGAAGAGAGCTGTACATATTGCTAAGTCAGCACCTAATGGAAGTCGGCTGGAGACATTGCAAACATTGAGTACATACTCGCACACTGCAGCACTTGCAGCTGATACATACTTTGAGATTGGCATGGAGATTTCAAAGCAAGGAATCGATAAAGGAGACAATAAAGTTGATGCAGTGCAAGCATTTTCAATTGCAAATGAATTTGCTGTCATGCGTAACGATACTGAAGTCCCCTACCACATCAGAAGCATTGTTGAATTGGGCAAAATTTCTTTGGAGTACGAAAACAATCACGGCAGAGTAATAGAACTCTTCAACGAAGTGAAGAATGTGCACATGGATGACAATATCCACGTGGAATTGCTAGTGCTTGTGGGACGTGCCCATGTGGTAAGTAGTGTTCATTGCTCCCAACGCATTTACAGTCTGCAATCATCAATTTGTGTGGGGTGATCAGATTATTCTTTTTCTTCATTTCCTCACCGCGTCGCTCTTCATTTCCCCCCAATCAGTCTCGTGGGGACCTGGAAACTGCAATAACAGAATTCACTAGAGCACTTTCACTC
Organism: Thalassiosira sp. AJA248-18; assembly: GCA_036939945.1. Lineage (NCBI taxonomy): Eukaryota > Bacillariophyta > Thalassiosirophyceae > Thalassiosirales > Thalassiosiraceae > Thalassiosira > Thalassiosira sp. AJA248-18. The sequence continues at coordinate 7,339 of JALLBF010000183.1, forward strand.
CCCGAATCACCATCAACGCCAGCAGCTCACCATGAGCTTGCTATTGCTTTGAGTAAGAATAATGGCGATACACACGAAATCAATTTACACTTTGAAAAGGCGTTGGATTTGGGTTTGGATCCATCTTCGGAAGCAATAGAAGCACTGGGAGAACGCAATATGTCCGTCATGAGGGCATTGAATCGCCAATATTACAAGAATATCAATAGTGGTAATTCAGACCGGTCAGGGGGCGGAATCATGAGCGGTGGCGGGGTCGGGTCACAATCAACATCGGTGTTTGCACCTAAAGCTCAAGCTACACAGGAGGATGGTGCATCCACTCAAACTGAGACGCTCACTATGCTTGAACAAGGCGCCGCAGCATATGATGGACAATCACCGATGGGCGGAGAGGTTGAAGGAACGGAGTCAAATCTCTCGAGTTTGAAGGCGAAGAAACAACAAGGATCAGATCACAAAGGCACGCAAAAGTTGTTGTGACAAAAATCATTATAGATGCATTGTTAACTACAGATGCTATCGCTAAGACAAAATAGCCTCACATATGAATATTTGAATGGTCGTGACAACATATTGCTGAACATAATGAATTGAACTTTTTTCTTGTAAACACATCCATTTGTTTGCACATATCGGTGCCTGTGTGCTCTAATATTTACCATTATTTATTATGACATTGATCGTTGATGCCAACGCGTCCAGCTTTGCTTTCCCTCAGGATTATGAAACCTTATTGAGTGGATCTTGTTGACCTTAATTTTCTGGTTGTGTACCCAATTTCAATTTCCAATGAGACGAGTAATATGCGCCGTATGAATAACCCCATTTTTCCTAATCCTTTGTCTCTTCAATCATTTTCAATAAACGTTCCCTCTCCTCCTCTGCGCTCTTTATTTGTTCCTTCAGTTTTTCATTTGAATCCTGGGTCTGCTTCAGAATAAGGCGCTGCTCTTCCGCTTCAGCTCTATTTTTCGCTGCATCCTCTCGGAGGCCGTCCCGCTTGGAAATTAGCTGACGCGCCTGCAGCCTCGCTGTGTCGGTGGCTGCCCGAGCTTGTGCCAGTTCTAGTTTGAGACGAACGTACTCGTCCTCGGAACCGGACGCTGCTGATGGGCTCGGTGGGGTTTTCGTGGACATTGTATTCTCGACGCGAACAGACAGCAGACAGCCCTAACTTCCCTTCCTAATAGATCTGATCCGCTGGTAGTATTAACGAAGGCCGCGTCGGTAATAGAGAACAATCCCTTTTATTGCCGTTAGGAATAGTTTATGTTTATGGATCTTGGCAGGATCTTGGGGACTGCGCCAGGCGCCAGTGTAATAAAGGGAACAATGCATATCTCGCTCAGTGCAAGATCTACATGAGGGTGCACTTTATATGTTCGGTGCCGAATCGAAGGTCCTCACTACATGATCGACAGAACCTACATAATTGCACCAGGGTGCATTTTGTGGTTGGTATCTGTTGCTATACCTAAACTATTGCACATTGCACTCATAAAGGGTTGCACGGATGAACCACCATCTACCACCACGCTACCACCATCACCCATCACATCAGACATCAGCAGATCACATCGACGACTCGATGCGAAGACAACACACACAAAACATCTCTCCTATCAATGCCTCCTCTCCACACATGCACCATACTCTTCACCGTATTCTCACTCTTGAGGTGCCCTAATTCTGTCTCATGCTACACAATCCTAGGCGGCCTTGATGAGTCCACGCCTGCTGCGCCGAAGAAGGACGAATCACTCATCACAGAAACACTACGCCATTTTTCACCGCCCCGTCAAGTCGAGCTACGCATCCAAACCCATGAGCCAACCTCGGGCCGGGTTTCCATGGCTGGAACATTATGGGAGGCATCGCCGTTATTAACAGATTATATTACCAACCCCGCCTGTCCAATGGAAGCATTTCAACGAATGAGAAGAATACAAGATGATGCAACGAAGCCATCAACCATTGTCGAACTGGGAAGTGGGGTGGGGCTGGCATCGTTGGCAGCCTCTCTCTTGGGATGTCGAGTGTATGCCACGGATGGATCGCCCTCTTCGATTCGGTCATTGGAAGAGAATTTCGAGAGATATGCAAACGATTGTCCCATCGCTCCACATGCCTCGATGTTGGAATGGGGCGATGTCGATGCTGCAGATTCATTTATACACAACCAACTGCTGGGACAATTGCCAGATGTCGTTATGGCATCGGATGTCGTCTACGCGCACAGTGCCCGAGTCGAGTTGTCGAGTTTGGTGAGACGTCTTTGTCCAAGGGGGCATGATGGAAGGGTGTTGATAGCGCATAGATGGAGGGCAAATCCCGCCGATGAAGAATCATTCTTTCAGTCATTTGATGATGAGTTTGATAGGGAAGAGGTTGGATTGGAGTTTTTCCCCGAGGATGCGTATTATAGAACTAGAAGTATGATCGATATGAAGTACCCGATGTCCATTTTCGAGATGAGGCGAAAGGGGTAGAGAATAAATTAGCAGCAAAAGCTGTTCCCTCTTATCTAATGGCTTCTGTGTCGTCAGCAAAAATGATTTATATTTTGAGTTTCTTGTTGAAGAGTATGTATACTGCTATGCTCAGGCTCTCATATGGAGCATGCTGAACTAAGTCGTAAACTCCGTGCTTTTGCACCAGTTTTTGACTGGGCACTTGTACATGAGTCCAAAAGAACGTAGGTAGTTGTAGCGATGCAACCATTACCATTGCCATTACCTAAGATTACCTATCATCGGGGTGCATCAGGGTACAAACGCAAAGTCTAGCCCGACCTCAATTGGGAAGGAAATGATGAGGAGTTGGTACTATCCGATGATACTGTAACCTCTATGTACGTAACTACGTGATGAGTTATGACAGATACATTTTCATACTTGAAATCCGTTTTGGAAGAGGTCTAATCTCAATCTGGTCTAATGTGCTGGTCTCAAAACGGAGTATGAGGTACAACAGATTTAAAGTGTAATGATATTATGTGTACCTCGGAACACAGTTGCCATAGAGTAGTACCAAAAAACTGCTGCTGATAGGCTGTGAGTGAAAATGAGGCAAATATTCAAAGCACTCTTTGCGAGCTGATCTGCTCCCATCCAATATGATAAAAAACACTGTGGGGCAAGGTCCTTAGAGCTGCATGCTGGGTCAAATAATGTTTGCAACATACGCATGTTGACTTATGTCTTACAACAATGGCCATCTGGTGGAATCTAATACCATCGTCTAGCCTTTCACTTGAACTAGATATGATATTTAATATTGCCTTGGTGGCTGTCTAGCTTCACAAAACCCGTCAGTAGTTGCCATAATGGCCATTATTGACATGTTCGTTTACCCAACTAGATCAATGAACAAACTAGATGGTTGCGTTATTATAAACACTGCTTAGAACAAGTGTCATAAGTTGTCCATGAGACGAATTCCTTCCTTTCGATGAGCTAAATAACATTGGTTATAGTATAGTTAATTATTACTTCAAAAAATAACAGGCCAATAGTCTGTGTACAGAGCTAAATGTCCCAAAAGATTGTTGAGTACAATAAAGGCTGATTTTCTAATAATATTGAACGTCTATTTCAAGAGCCAACACTGAGAGCGAAATGATCAATTACAATTACCTAGGCCGAAGAAGGGGAAACGCCTCGAGAGTCGAGAGTCGCTCGTCTAAGTCAACCAATAGGGGTTTTCCTAAATCTCCTTCATACGCTGAAGAATGCTCAATCTTTGTTCACAACTGGCAATGTCATGGTTTAAGCGGGCCATTTGCATATCATTTGATTCCATGCTTGTACTGGAATTACTTGGATTGGCTTGTACTGCTTGCGTGTGGGCATAGAGTGTCCAGGGTAAAGACGAGACATGTCCTCGGAGACTGTGACTTTGGTTCACCGAATGGATGGAAGGAGCAGACGCGGTACGAGCAGGACTTTGATTTCGTCCTTGAGACGAGGTGAGCATTGGCATGGACATGGAAGTATGCTGGTTCATCTGCTGCTGGAACGCTGCCTGGTGCTGAAGTTGCTGCTGTGTTCGAGCTTGTTCAAGCAGCATGGCGATGCGTACTTGCTCTGGGGCGACGAGCAGGTCGGCGGTTCCGGCTCCCGCTCCTGCTGCTCGAGGGTCCTCTTCAGAGGCGGCGGCCTTTTCTCGGCCATTCATGATCTTGCATAGGTCAGGCCTACCACGGTGGAAAAGATCGTGAGAGAAGATAACCTGGCTCAACCCTGTAGTGTACACTTTGCGGAACCCCCATCGCTTGAGCTTTCGAGAGAAACTCTCGAACTTGGCCTCGCGAAAGTACTTGGGCAAAATCTTCGTCACAAGCTCCTTCTGATCGGTGATGCAGAAGGATCGACCAGAGGGCAGCCACGTGATGGCATGGCGGCAAGCCTGGTTGTCCAGTACGGCGTGGAGCTTCTCTGCAAAGTTCGGCTTGCGACGGCGGCTCGGGGCTGTGACGGTCGAGTCGAATTTGGATGCCATCATGGCGTCGTAGTCGGCAGCTGAGACGGTGGCGATTGGTTTACTGGCATTTTGGCTTGGAATGACGGTCGCGGTGGATGATGCTGTGTCGGGGGCCACGCCAGCTCTTGCAGAATTGAGGTAGGTCATGGAACGGCGACGCTGCTCGTTGAGAATAGAGAGATAGATGGCATTATGACCATCTAGCACTGGACCTGATGGAAGAGCTTGAGGTTCTGATGGCTTCATCTTGGGCATGGTCGAGCGAAGAGCTGTCATTGCCACGGTCAGATTGGGATCGGTGGGCGAGAGCATGGTGCCTCCGGTATTGAGCAATGATGGGCTCAGCGAAAGAGTGGCGGAGAGTTCTCCAACCTCTCGCTTCAGGGCTACTTCGGCCAGGGCGTCGATGCTGAATTTATTCATGTTGTTGTTGAGGCTGGCTGCTGCTGCTGGCTGGTAGCAATCTGTGGCAATGATGAATTGTGGAGAGTTTGGCCTATTCGAAATGTCCAGGAATTGACTTGGGGACTTGGTGTCTTTATGGTATTGTCTACTTCTGAAAACCCCCCTCGCTATCTTCGTCCTGCTTGGCTGATCTGACG
>JALLBF010000184.1:0-12447 GCA_036939945.1 Thalassiosira sp. AJA248-18
GAGTCACGCGTGACTTTTGCTTCTCGTTCGCGCTTGAGTGTCAGAGATGTCAACTAACTTGCTTGAGGTTCTTGCTTGTTTACTTTGCGTTTACCATGATGCATGACGGCTGGCGGCAGGCGGCATTTCATATTTCATGCCCCAAGCCCCAAGCCCTGGCCTTCCGACCCCCATGGCCCATGCTACAATACATGACCCCATCCTCCACATCTTCTCCTATTGGCATTCGTGCCCCACACCTAGAGCGCACTCAGCAGAACGCAACGCCAATATTCCCACTCTACACCACGTGCTTGCTCCATCCAACATGAACGCGATACTACAGTACAGCTCATTTCAATAAGAATGACAAGAGCATCATGACAATCGAACATCGTAATTCAATCCTCGCCTTCTTCGCGGCTGTGGTGGCTGGCTCACTATTATTCTCTTTGGTGACTAATGACACTCAACATTCCCTCCTGAGAATCGCCACCACGGATGGAGCTCTAGAAAGAAGTAGCATGCATCGTCAACTGGAGAATAAGTCATCTCAATTCACCGACCCGAAGACAGTCGCTCCTCGCATTGCTGCCCCCCTGAATATGAAAGCTGCAAGTGCCGCCGCATCTGGCCCGAACATCATCTACATCCAGCACGAATCTCTCAGTGGTTCACTCATGCTCAATACCGACGATGGCGCCAAGGCCATGCCCTTCTTCCAGGATATGATGCACAATGATCCCAACATGTTCGTGTTCGAACATACGCGTACGGGTTCAGGTAATACTATCGACGCACTGCCATCTCTAATGACGGGGTGTCTACCCCATAGCAAACAAGGTGCCGACTGGGTACACACGCAAGGAACACCCATCGGGTATGATTTTTCCAATTTAGGATATCGCACAGCAAGCTTTTCGAGCAGGGCATTGGATAGTGGAATCGTCTCAGGGCAGTGGAAGATGCTGTATGATATGTTAGCTGGAGGGATGGACAGAGTGATCGATCCTCTGCATGAGAAATGGCCCATGGATAATAGCGAGGGGAGCGACGATCGGCGAATGCTACCACTATTTGAAGAGTGGCTGGCTGATCTTGACAAGGACACGTCGACTAATGCAGCATCCCCCAAAGAGCAGAGGAGTCCATTCTATGCTCAGTTTTACAACTTTAACCAACATTATCCGTATCTCAAGGATCCCAAATATCCAGCGCAGAAACATAAATACTATGATTCGTTACTGACGACCGATGAATTCTTGAAGAATCTATTCGAAATACTCGAAAAAACTGGAAGGTTGGACAATACAATCATTGTCGGCAGTGGTGACCATGGCGAGGATCCGTTCAAGGGCAGGTATGCCAGGCTTTACGGGCTCAATTCAAATATCTTGCATGCGGCAAGCTACATCTACTACCCTGGACATTTGATGCCAGACGAAGGCGTTGCTGATCGGTTGAGGCGAAACACTCAGAAGTTGACATACACTCTCGACTTGTACCCAACCATCCAAAGCATTGTCCAAAAATCCGTCATCGGCACAGGTGATGGAGGAGGAAAGCATCCAGAGGGATGCATCAGTGGGGTAGATTTGACGACTGTGGATATACCTGATGACAGAGTCGTCATTTCGTGGGACTTGGTGAGCTCCAACCTTGGCCTTAACAAGCCCAGGCGGTTCTGGGCGCTGTCGACGAAGGAATTGAGTCTCTACCACCGAAAGAACAAAAAAGAAGTGAAAATGTTGAAACAGGGGAAGGACAATGCGTACATTTTGATGTATGGGGATTGTACCCGCGATACTGCCAAGAGTAACATGTGCATGGCATCTTTGAATGAGGAATACAAGGCGTACTTTCGGGGTGCCATCCAGTGGATTAAAGATACTCCGTCATTTTTCGGGGGGGGTGTCAAGACGAGCGAGCTTGTGGAATTCTTTAGCGAAATGGTTGGTGAGGAGGTGGAGACTGCTGTAGGATAAATCGTACAAGTGATCCAATCACCAGGGGCGCATATGCTCAGGTGAACTGTTTTGAGAGAGAGAGAGAGAGAGAGAGAGAGATTCTCAATCTCCAGTATTGAAGAAAACGGCTTCTTATACGGTGCGAACTCGAACCGGACTTGTTGTTTTGTCTCCTCGACCAGGCAGTTCTACCTGTAGATCAAATAATAGACATTGTACTGCTGGTTTGTGTTGGCATTATGCGTGTAGTAACAACCCAATGTATCATCTTACTGCCACTCTAGATTGGTGAAGAATGCATCTCATGATCCAGCACGTATGTGGAGATTATCTGTTGAACTCACAAAGTGAATACGAGACAGAAGCTCATAACAGCTTGCTGTTTTAAGCCAGCCCACTGGACAGCTGAAGATGTTTATTTTCAAGACTGGAGAACTGTGCATGGGGTGAGTGAACCGCCTATTTGTGGCAAAATTGAATGCCATATTTTATCATATCAGCGTAAAGTGTAACAAGAGCCCCACCCCACCCCAACAAATAAATTCTCACAGTCTGGTGCACATGCTCTCAAGCGTTTGCCAGCAAAAATAGATCTAATACATCATTAGTTCGAAAAGGCAAATAAAAAGGGGAAGCTTTCCACTTGGTAGACGTCTAATTTTATATAACATGAAGGGATTTCACATACCAAACAATTTAATACTTCACAAGTACAGCGGTCTCCCTACAGGCCTTTATGTCCAAGTAACTCAACCTTTTCCTTCAGATACTTTTCATTGTACCTTCCGCGCACCGCTGGCATGGGCTGAGAAGAATAACTGGAGCCAAAGTACTTCTCAACTGCTTCAATCTTCTTCGGGTTGTTGGTGAACAACTTGATAGACTTCACCTGAAGCTTGTATTTGATGAATCTCACTGCTGCATCATATCTGCGAAGATCAGACTCACATCCTATAGCATGCAGGGCATCAATATGGGTCTCTGTCGGATTTTGATCGAGATGCTCGTATGCTCTGATTTTGTTGACGAGACCAACACCTCTACCTTCGTGGCCCTTGATATAAACAAGGACGCTCGGACGAGACATTTGTTCTTCCTGCGCCATGATATGCATGAATTGCAATTTCTCAATTCCGCAGTCACATTTCATGCTGTAAAACACGTCACCCGTGAGACATTCACTGTGGATGCGGACGCAAACATTTTCAGCGCCCTTGATTCTCTCCAGATTGCCATTTACCAATGCATTAATCTCGAGATTCAGCGTTCCCTCTGTAGTACTGAACGCAAAACACTTGGTGTTCTGCAGCTGGCTCCCATCTGATCCTTGCATTGAGGGAATGCAGACTGGTAAAAGCGTGCATGGAGTACCATCAAACTCACAGGCTAGGTCATCATAGCATTGACAAGTTTGGTCGTAATAGCTTCCGCAATCGCAGCAAAATTTGAGAGGAATGTCAGGAAGTAAGCACACAGCATTATGCAAATCAAAGTTGCCCCCATCCGAAATAAATACCAACGCATTGGAGTTGATGCAAGTGGATCTAATATTCATCTGAAGGTCAGGGGGCGTGAGCTGCTTACGCCAGGCGAATATTGAAAGGTGCTTAGCGTCAAAAACACCCCTGCCCTTCTTGAAAATTGCCGAGCAAATATCCTCACGGTTGGCTGATCCATTGTCCAACAAAATGACTCCGCATCCCTGAAACATCTTGCTTTCTCTTGTGCGCCTCAAGGATTCAAGGGTGGCCATTGCGGAGCCATAGGATGCATTGGATAAATCGATTGCCACTACAATCGATTCGGGCCGCTCTCTAAGCCATTCTATTCCAATGCACTGCAAGTTTACTTGGTTTAGCTGCTTCCTCCATGGGGATTTCTTCTCGAGATTGGAGACGGGGCTTTGATTGCTGGAGATCATGTCTGAAATTAAGCCAAGTTTGATGATATCATCATTTTTGAATTCATTTGGAGGGTGGATAAAGAACAAGCATTTGCCGTCCCCAACTGCTCCGCGGCCTGACTTCAGGTTATGGCTCTGTATATTGTAATCCAAAGCTCGCCACCATCCCCTCTTGAGGCACGACCCCTCAGTTGATCCGTCATCTTCAGAGATTTGCAAAGGAAGGATTGAAACAATTCTATCAAGATGCACAAATGAACATCGGATTTCGAACCGCAATGGTGTGCCATCAAGAGCGAGGTGTTTCAGACGAGATCCCTGGGGCTTGCTCGATAAAGTGGGGAATGCGAATGTAACCAACTTCATGTCATCAAAATTGGCAATGCAATCAAGGATGCCATCACTTCTCTCCTCGCAATGAAAAAGGATATCGGAGTCCATCTGCAACACTATATCATTGTTGCAGTATTGTTCAAGATTCCTGATAGATTCAAACCCAAACCAGGTTGAGGTGTAATGCTGCCCCTGTGAACTGTGGGTTGAATGGCAATCCTTACCAAGCCACATTTTGTTCAATTTCACTACCTCAGAGGCCTTGCCATCAAACATTACGACATGATCTACTAGACGCTCGTCTTCAATTTGCTTCAAGGAGGCAATGTACGCATCGAGGTCAATCACATGAGAGTATTGGCGGAGGAATCCGTCAAATTTGCTTAGGTCTGCAACCAAGACTATCGACTTGAAGCTTGCTGATGCCTCAAGGCAATGAACAGTCCTGCGCACGTCAGACAAAATTGTCTGGTATTCAAGAGGGCAAGACTTGATCATCAAAAAACACCCTTTGTCTTGTGGTGTGCCTGGTCCATAGTCAAGAACAAAAATGTGGTACCCAACATACTCCTCAAAGGTGCGTGGGTTAACCAAAATAATATCATCTTCCTCCAGCGAGAACCCAAGTCGACTTTGCATGCGAAGCAGATGGCGCCGGTAGAACCACAATGGCCGCCTTTTGGCGACATCATGTCCATCATGATGAAAAGGGTCCTCGATGACCACACCAACACGAGGGCAATTCAACTCTGTGGCTTTTTTAATGATCGCTTTGTTGATGCGTTCAACAACATCTGCATCGTCATCGTCACGATCTCTAGCAGAAACAACATACCCAGACACAGCCTCCATATCGTCTAGTTTTTCCGCAAGCAACTTACTCGTATCCACCTCCAAATCGTAGACCAACCTCAGAAACGATTCAAACCCAACAAGACGCAGTGAGGAGTAGTCATCTCTCATCCAATACTTGAGTTGCTTCAGCGCGTAGGGGTTACTTGCATATTGCCCATAACGAAAGCAGAGGTAAGCTCTCTTACACATCCCACGGAAGGACTCATGATACAAATGCTGTAAAGTTTCGTATTTCACATCCCTCCCTATATCAATGACTGTCAGTGTTTCATCTATCTCATTGACGAGAAGATTGTCTGGGGTCAAATTGGAGTGGTAGATATTCAACTGTTTCCACTTTCGAAGCATCTTAACCAAGGCCATACCGTGACCACCTCCCCTATAGAGAGTTCCTCTGTAGTACGGGCGAATCAAGATTGGAGGAAGGTCTTCAGTGCAATTCAAGTATGAAGATTCCAACAATGTGATGGTTTCGTGCGATGGGAGACTTGAATGGGCAAGGTCAAATACCTTGTAGAGCAAATCACGGCCCGTGAGTAGATCATTCACACGGAATGATACACCTTCAGAGCCAAGGCCAATAAATTTTATTCCATCTTCGCCGGTCGCTTCGTGCAATTTCTTGCAGGCTTCTTCGATTCTAGCTCTATCCCATTCCTTTTCAATCCCTTTCATTTCAGCCACATCAAATTTGATGAAAGAGTTGAGTCGAGCAAAATCAGTCGGGTTTGGCTCGTACTCTTGCAGAGAATAGCAGACTCTTTCAATGACATCGAACACCTCCTCCTCCCACTTGCGAAGATTCAAAATATCTTCTAATGGAGCAATCAACTCCCTAACTAATTCAACAGTGCAATATGGTCTGTTCCGAAGAGAAATCATGACCCCTCTCACACGTGCTAGCCAGCTTTTCATTTCCAACAGCCTCGTGTCTATGTATGTCTTCCTCCACTTGGCATCCCTACATAAAGTACCGCCAATCACCTCTTGTACTACATTTTTCCTAATTCCTGCCGGAGTTGGTGCGGCATCGAATCGATTATCGTGATAGACGAATAACAATTCATTCACCGCAATTTTGAACCCACGGATCTTCATTTGTTTACACCAGAACGAGTCTGATCGACGAGAATATGAAATTGTGCCGTCGCTAAAGTTGATAGATGGTGCATGTTGCTGCACAGCCAATGGCTGAAGGGACTTCCTACCATTCTTCACGAGGATGACCATGCACCCCCCACGCTGCAATGTTGGCCCTGACTCCAGTGGTATTACATCTCTGCAGAGAGGCGAACCGACTAGGAGATCTTGGAGAAGTTTTCGGGGGTTGTTAACCATCTGCATATCCCGAAAAACGGGCATCTCTAGGTGGTCGCTACGCGAGCTAGAGAGGTCGTAATACCAATCATATCTATTTGATTCTGCATGCCCTTGTGCTAGGCAATAGCTTTTGACGTCGTCTTTGCCATCCCCCTCGGCGTGAATCAAGTCCATGTTATAAAGTAAATCAATCAGGTTAGTCCGCAGTGAAAAAACTGATGGGTTGGGAGGGGTTCTGAGATCTCTCCCAATCAAAATGTCTGCTTCGTTGCATCCACCACCCGAAGCGCTAAATGGTGACCAGCCTTTAGGGAGGCGCTTGTCGTCATCGATGATTGCAACTGCATCGACATTATCAAGATGTGGCATGTTGTAAATGAACACTTGCAGGACTGTGAAACATCAACCATGATGAGATACAATATGAGAATATTAGTGGTGCTACTCGCACCACTAGACAACCATCAATATACTTCAAGCACTTACCTGTCCTTGCCAATGCAATTGGCAGCTTTTCATCAACAGCAGGCGATTCAACATCATTGCATTGTCGAAGAATTGATTCCACTGCTGAACTTGTCCTTGAAAGGATGTGGCCTCGAAGTCTTCTTCCCCTGATTTCAATCTTGACTAATCTTGCGAGTTCAGCATTGGCATTGACAAAGACGATAATGAAAGGATTGAAGTTACAGCCTTGTGCGTCTGATGCTTTGCATAAATCATCAAGAAGTGAGACAATCCTCCGTTGATCGCTCGTAATTGTACCAAATAGCACAGTTCTCTCCCCCTTCTCGGCGCATAGACCAGTGGGTGGAAGCTTTGGTAACATTTTAACAGTGCCAATATTAAGAGGGAGATGGTCCCCAGACATTGTTTCAATTGTTTCAACTTTACTTTCAACTTGAAAGTTGGGGAGGAACTCTTCTTCGCCACAGTCAAATAGAGTTGTAGCCCTACTCTTGAAGTCTTTTCTTTGGTCATCAGTCATTCTTGGTGCATACTTGCGATAGAATTTCTTCAGGCCTTGAATCTTGGCGGGAGAACCACGTGATGATACCCTTGCTCTTCCGGCGTCGGCGTAATGAATCACTGTGTAACTACCAGTAGATGAGAACCAGCCCTCCTGTCCTGACAAGAGGTCACACAGCCGAATGCAAATGTCTCGGTCTGTGGTGGATGGCAGATTTTCGCTGTTATCGGTGTGAGGCATTTGAATCAATGGATGAGTGAATTGTTATGATTGAAAGTGGTGAGCAGAGAATAATGTGTTACCACTTACTCAAAGAGGCCTGCTCCTACAGGATGATAGACATCGCGGAAAGCGCTAATATTAGGTCATGGCAACTCAATACCTACAACAAACATGAACGTTGAACAAATTATCACTCACCGAGAAGAGCCCGCACGCGTACAAACAGGTTACTACCCTGAACGCCAGGGTTCGTTGCGAAGAAATCAGCAGCTTTTGGCTCAGACATAAGAAGGTTCTCGTTTCGGGGGCCACTCGGGCTACACCTTACAATCCCAGAAACTACCCACTGGCAGCTCTCACTAGCAGCCTTCAAGCATGACTCAATGTGGTTCTCAAGGAATTCATCATCGTCGTCAAGAACAGCGACCCAGCAATCTTCTCCAAATGTAGCCAGGGCCTCGAGTATGCCAGTATTCCATGCGCCAGTGCCAGAGTTGCCTCTTCAAAGTGAGCGAGAGACAAAGATAAAATATATGAGATCGAAGGGCGAGACAGGTTTAATATATCCTCCCTCCCGGGGCTCCCTCCTCAATCGTCAAACTCACCTTGTCCTCTTATTATCAATGAGGCGCACATTTTTTCGATAGTCAATATCAAAGCAACTACTGGCCTCTTCTTCCTCAAGTAAGTTGCCCAGCGGCTCATTGTCAGACACGATTACGACAAGATCTGCCTTCAAAGTTTGATTGGCAATTGATGGTAGAGCTCTTCCTGTAAGCAAATGCAAACGATCTTCACCATGGGTTGCCACCACAACAACCACAGGAAGGTCCGCCATATTGGTTTATGATGCTTTGATGATATTGGAAACAAGATTTGTGGCTGGAGGGTGTGAGAAGATTCTGAAATTTTCACAACTCTTCACCCTTTGTTTGTCATTCGTCATTCGTCGTTGTGTATGTATCTTTCGCTTCAACATGATACCCTTGGATGATACCTTTCGTTTTCCTTCAACATGATATCTACCTTTCGTTTTCATGACAACATTTGGATTTCAATGTGTGATGCATGGCTGGTACAAGCTAAGAACATCCAACTTATCTCCATTTCGCTGGCTAAATTTCTAGGTCTTGTGAGGTGGAACAACAGACCCTTCAGAACTGTTCAGAATGTCACTATGACACTTTGATAAGTGCAACTGTCGCTCTAGCTACATCAAAGCAAGATACCTCTGGTAGATAACATACAAAACGCTGAAAACCGAAAGGTAACAGCTGTTGTGCACTCAACGCCCACGCAAAGCCTGAAATTTTCAGAGCTGCATTGCTATCGCACTGCCTGTCCATCAGCGACGCTTAATGAAATCTTCTCTCTCTCTCTCTCTCACATAGAACAAACATGTGCGGAATAGCTGTCCATGTTGCATTGGAAAGTTCGGAGCAAGATAGAAAAAATGTTGAGGAGTCTCTAACGCAAGTTCACCACAGGGGCCCCGATGGATCTAACGTTCTAGTAGTTCCGGAGGACGTGCTGGCAGGTGCATCTGTTGTACTTGGGCATACTCGACTAGCAATTGTAGGCAATGATAACGCAACCCAGCCGCTAAAATGGACAGTCGGCAACTTGCATTTCTATCTTGTTCACAATGGAGAGATTTACGAATACAAATGTTTAAGGGAGAAACTCATTTCTGAAGGAGATTGCAAGCGAGATGATTTCAAGACGAACGGTGACAGTGAAGTTTTGTTGGCGTGTTTGGCTCTTCGAGGCATCCATTGGACGCTTGATAACATTAGAGGAATGTTTGCATTCGTTTTTGTTGAGTGTCATGTTACAGAAGAAGGTCAGCGTTTGAATAAGATCGTCGCCTGCAGGGATGTGAGTCGTTCACTCTATCAATTCGTGACGTTGTGTTTCTCTTGCTGTATTTTGACATTTGCGTTCCACTATATGCCATTGTTTAATGAACAATAAGCCCTTCGGAATAAAGCCACTCTGCTATGGTTTCAATGGGACTCGGGAAAAACTCTTCCTTTGTTCTGAAGCCCAAGCAATGCCACGTGATATTGGCATCGGGGATCTCCAAGATGTACTGCCATCTTCTTTTATCGAGGTTTCGTTCCAATTGGGAAATAGTAAGCGTTCTTGGTCAATTTGCGAGCATAAATATGGCGTTGGAGCAGTCAAGTCTCTGGGTACACCAAACAGCAGTTTACCCGAGGAACAGCTGTCAGCAATACGGTCTAAGTTGTTAAATGCGATTTCCATCAGGATTCCAGAAAAAGCTCGCTTCGCCGTGTTGCTATCAGGAGGACTGGACTCGAGTTTAATCTGTCGCTTGGCTGCTGATTTTATTCACCCGGAGCCGTTGTATACATTTACAATCTCAACTTCAAATGACAGGCTGGATAGCGACTCCCATTATGCCAGACTTGTAGCAGAAGCAACGCCCAATATTATTCATAAGGAAGTTGAATTTAGTTTCCAAGATTGTCTGCAAGATATCGTGCACGTCGTGCAATGTATTGAAACAAATGACCTAACAATGATAAGAGCAGGCATTCCACTCTATCATCTATCGAAGCACATCTCCGCACAAGGATTCAAGGTTGTTCTATGTGGAGAGGGGGCCGATGAAGCCTTGGCTGGATACCGCCTTTTTGAAGAATACCTCGTCAATGAGAGTGACTCGTTTTCACAAGAATTGAATAGGCGGCTCTTCAACATCGACACTTCTGAACTTCAACGAGTGGACAGATGCACATCTGCTCATGGCTTGGAGGCTCGAGTTCCGTTCATGGATGTGGCCTATGTGAATGCAGTGATGGGTATAAGTGTCGAGGAGGTAAGATTTCCTAGTTTCGTCATTCAAACGCTAGACTTTCCATGACACCTCTCTCTAATGAGTTCACTCTGATATACAAGAAAATGACACACCCTGCGCTTGGTCGAATCCAAAAGTACCTCTTGCGGACGGCATTTGAGCAATATCAATCCAAGGTCACAGGCAAGCAGCTTCTCCCTGATTCGGTTCTGTACCGTGAAAAAGAGCAGTTTGCAGACGGAGTAGGACGTAGCTGGCTTACTGACCTTCAAGAATATGCCCAAAATCTGTTTCCTGATCTTACTTCAGTAGATGCGGAGCGCGCACTGTACAACAGTTATTTGAATCGACAACCAGGGCAGTTAGAACTCAAAAGGTTGATCCAATGCAGAAAGGACCGGCGCAGAAGCACGCAACTCGTTCCACATGGAACGATTGGGAAATCAGGATGCTCACAACCCACTCGTTGGTATCCTGTTCAAAACGACCCTGACTTGAAGGAGCTACATATTTCCAAGGATGATGCGATTTATTTTCTCAAGAGAGTGTTGGGATGGTCTCACGAAGATGCACATGGCTTCTCACCAAGCTTGGAAAGCCTGAACAGGGTCATCGTGTCAATGTTGGAGCGCGTACCCTTTCACAACCTGACTTTGCTGACAAGGGAAAGACGTCCGCCAACAATGGCCGAAATAAGAGAAGACATGATGTCAGGTATTGGAGGGCCATGCAGTGTCGTTAACAGCTTCTTTGCAGTAGTTCTAGACAGGCTGGGGTTTGGGCCACACGTGTACCTGCTGAGGTGAGTACCAGCATTAGGAAACGGCGTCTCCTATCCTCTTCGCTTCTTGCACCCAAGGCTGATTTCCATTTTCAATTAACTATTGCCACTCACAAAACCAATGGCAATACCCAAGCTGTGAAATCAATCACCGGAGTGACTGCCATGTTGCCATTCTACTGCAATTCAAAGGGCTGAGATACTTCGTCGATGTTGCAAATGCCAAACCATACACTCAAGCTGTGTATCTGGGGCTGGGGGGTTCATCACAATTCACAGGTCTCGATGGATCATTCTGCTGGGGGTTGACCTATAATGAAGAGTCCAGTCTAATGGAAGTCCACCACTCAAAGGAAAAAGCTATTTCGTTTCACCCTGCTTCCACTGTGCCCTACAAGTCTTTTCGTGCAATGATCACAAGATCTAGAAGTGATACATCATTCGGACCGTTTCTAACGGGCTTGCGATTCGTTGTTTTCCCCGAGAATGCTTCGAGAATCCTAGCGGTACGAGATGCTTGTATTTACGATGGCAGCTCAACCCAGCTTAAATATTCTGCTGCATCAAAGCAGGAAATCCTATCCATTGCGCGGCGTCCCCCATTTTCTCTCATCCAAGGCTTCGAAGAATTGGTCGATGCGGCGACTGCTATTCTTGATAGAGAGAACCCTGGCTGGTTTGAAAGGTCTCAAGAAAATTTACGTGAGAGGGTGCGGTAGGACGGTGGTAGTTTTGCGCGGTTGAGTGGGGGGAGATCTTTGGGAGGAATATTGGAAGAGGAAGGCAGCGGAATTGAGGCCGCACGAGTTGGGGGCTTTACTTCTCGAGACAGAGGCGCCAATGTGCGCCTACGCCACTTTTAGGCGCGGCGGTGTCGGTATTGTCAGCATCAGCCATCAGCATCTCTGTTGTTGGCGGCGACATTGGCGGCATCGCCTCCCGGGGTGCCTCTCTGGTGCTCTTCCCATCCGGGAAGAAAGCAGTCGAACCTTTAGATCCTTTTGCTGATGGCAGTTGAATGTTGAATGTTGATGGCAATCGAGCACGCATCCAGCGGGATTCATATTTTTACCTCCCTAAAGACCTTGTAGACATGGCAACATGAAATTTGTCTAATGCTAGCTGGTTATTATTTGTTTGAAAGTTCGGTACTGATAAATTGCGAGCTATGATAAGGAAAATAGTCATGACAGAAATAATGGCGCGCCCTTGGCCCTTGGTGCTCATATTGAGAGAACCATAGTCCAAATCTCGCTTGTAAAAATTTACCCCATGCTTTTCTAGTAACCACCA
>JALLBF010000185.1:0-12418 GCA_036939945.1 Thalassiosira sp. AJA248-18
ACCAATTGGAAACAGCCCTATTGTCTATTCTGGTAGTGTTGGGGTAGTACTACTATGCACTAGCCACAACCATGAGATTGGCAACAAGTGTAACTTAATACCAAAGTTCCGCCCATTTCCGTAAGTTACACCTGGAACTTACAGGCCATCTTGATTTTGGAGAAGTTTCATATCACTAATTCTGCATGGGTATCTGTCTCGGCCACGTCTTCGTTCACTTGAACTTATCATCTGTCAACCAATCCCGAATCACATTACGATGACTGCATGGGCCAGCATACCTCAACCCCAAACCTGCCCCAAACCCGAATGCTGATCCTTCATAGCGGGACTCGTGGCTGCTGGTATGGTACGATAGGCTATGCTGACAAAGCGAATTCTAATTTCATTTCTCTCTAGAGTGTACTCAAATCAATTCCATATCCACAATCCATCATCATTCAAACATACATTTGTGCGCCTCATGATGAATAACTCTCAGTCCCTCTCCCTCGAGCAACAAACCATGACGCTCGCACGTCTCCTTAGCCAACGACAATGGGTTCTCCTCGAGACCATCCTTTGCACCACATCAAGTTCGGACATACTTATCGACGACCCCTCTCTCCCCCACGCGGTAACAGCCAATATCGTCGTGCACTTCGCGGCGCGATTCCAGGCCCCCCTTCGTATCATCATGCAACTGTCAAGAATGTACCCAGAGTCAATATCAAGTGCAGACATTACCAATCGCTATCCCATCCACGTCGCTGCCAAATGGAGCGCCACCCCCGATGTCATCGCATTCCTCATCAAGTCGAATCCGTCTGTGGTCGGCGTCCCCGACTCCACCGGGAAGACACCCATGCACTACGTCGGAGAGTGTTACCTCCAACATTTTAACAGTGTCATGTTCAGTCGCGACGATAGCATGCTGCAGGTGGTGCGTCTTCTCAAGGGCGCCGCCCCGCAGAGCGTCAACCTCGAGGATGATGAGGGGATGTGCGCTATTGAATACGCCCTGATTAATGATGCGAACATTAAGGTGGTCAAGACGATGCAACGCGCGTGTCGCGATGATTGGAGAGAGCGAAGTAAGAGCGCTAAATCTCTGTTGGATAATAGCGGCGATGATGCCGCGGCTGCGACTGTGGCTCCAAAGCCACCGCAGATGGGCAGGAGGAGGCACAATGATTTAGTTAATGATATGAAGAAGATGGCATTGAAGCTTCAAGGACAACACAAAAGTGATAGAGCATTGGGTAACAAGAGATCTAGCAATGAACGGGTTCATGTTCATCTCTCAAGGTCTATGGGGGCTAATACTCAAGCTGCTAGGACGGCGTGATCATCTCCACATTTTGAAGTACTGGCAATTTTGTGCAATTTTGTAGATATTCCACATACCAAATTAATTTGTAATTCTATTAGATTCGATTAGTATTGAATTCAAGAATATCATAGATGACCATCAAACAATACAAGAACTTTAGAGTTATATTGTAGTTTGTTATCCATTTGGTTGAATGTATTGTGCATATGTTAATTCTTTGCTGAGAGTAGAGCCACTCTTTATGTTGCTTGCCCACACAATCCCAAACAAGAAGACTGACAATCTGTTATTGAAGAGCCACAGGCCAATTCACCATCGATAACTTGTGCCATCGACACGAGAATGAGAACGGGAAGCTACTGGAATCAGCCAGAATTGGCGCCAAACGTAAGGTAATATCCATAATGGAATTCCAATCGATATATGGCCGGGATCTTCAAGAGCTCATCTTGGATGGCACTCTCTCGAGAACACTATTGAACTTCTTCCTCACACTGCTTGCGTCGTACAACAAGCCGCGCCGCACTCGGTTGTCCACTCGTATGAGAAGCTTTTGGGCGTTTCGTCGAAGCTGGTGTCCATCCATTGACTCCCAGTTTTGTACTCGTTTTGTTGCTGCTCGTTCCAATTGTCGTGGTAGAATATTATATGAAGACTTTGCCTTCTTCGCAGCTGTATCTGAAATGAGCATGTTGATAAATTCAAAGTTTGTGCCGAGAGTGTTTAATGCACTTTGCTCCGATCGACGATGCGACTTTTCATAGGCGCTGGCAGATCCACCCTAGTGCTCAGGACGACACAATTTTCTTTTCAAATTTGATTTTCATTTTCGGGCTTCCAGTGGAACGCAGCGTTACACGTTTCAAAAATTGAATTTTTTTTTGAGGTCGACGGAGCGTCACTAACAACGGCTAGTAAAAGCGGCCAATGCTCATTCCCGCCAAAATCAAAATGCTAACAACACCGCTACATAAATCTCGAGGGTGAGGGAGACCATGGCGGACGATGGGACGATCTCCGTATAGTGGCTTGTAGCACTGTTGCCGTCCCACCCGCATCCTCCTCTAATGTAAACCCGGTCCCCTGCCGTTAGTAGTTAGGATTAATGCGATCTGACAATCTGACCGATGTCCGACTATCGCATTCATTATTTGTTTTCATCGCCCCCCCCCAATATAATCTCCCACTGTAGCATCATAAAATGAACGTCATCGCTGTCGAATGTGGCCATTAGACCTCAGTTGCTTCACCGCTCACTCGAACTAGGACAAGGGACACTAGAACTAACTACTACTCCTTTCTTTTGCCAATATAACAGACCAGCCTAAACTCTTTAGTGCGCTGGCCCCCAAACCCCAGTCCCGTTTGCCACAATCCAATTCGTACTCGCTTAGGATTGGTAACGGCTGGGCCAAAAATACTATGCTAAATCTTGAGCTGCGGCTTGGTCGGCCTCGTCCAACTCGAGCAGCGAAAAGACAAAGAAGAATGAGCGGACGCCATGGGCGCTGCGCGCTCATTGTTATTTGTCTAGGTGAAAATCAAGGAGTTGCGGGAACATGTACCTGGCCAGTAACCGGCCGCTTCTTCCGCATCTACCATCTATCGCGCGGGGGAGAGATTAGATGAAAAGTGATCGATCGGGATCGATTTCTAAAGATTTAGGATCGGGAGGAACGACGTCTGTCCGACTGTGGACTGGGAGTCCCACGAAACGACCGGGTGACTTTTTAGGAAAAACAGTCTTACCTTTATGTTCCTGGTAGAGACTATCTATGATATGTGTACCTATGACAATGGCTATGTAGAGATATCTTCTATTCAATATTCAATCATGATTCAACGCATGATAATGAAGCATTTGTTTTGCCCACCGCATCCGCAGACCCATAAACCAAACAAACCAACGTATTAGATTACGATCCAGATTTAACGAAGATGACGCCCTACGATTGTAAAGTATCCGTCAACCAATCCATCCTGTCGTCATTGCTTGACTCGTCCCAGTCGTCATCTTCTCTCGTCGGCGCCATCGACCAAGGCACCTCATCGTCTCGTTTTCTGATCGTCACATCCGACGGGCATATGCTCTCGACTGCTCAAGTTGAGTTCGAACAGTGTTTTCCCAAGAGCAGTCCTTACAACGACGCTTCTGCGTCGTGTGTCGGCTGGCATGAACATGATCCATTTGCAATATGGGATTCGGTCGTTTCATGCATTGTGAAGACGGCTGAAGAATTGGCTAAACTTGGTTTGGATTTGACATCCGGTCCCTTTTCTCACGACACCCACAGTTTGATTAAGGCCGTCGGTATCACGAACCAAAGAGAGACTACAGTTTGCTGGAATGATCGAACTGGTCGTCTCTATTACAATGCCATCGTCTGGGATGACACAAGAACTGCAGCGGTGGCAGATGCTGTTATGAGTGAGAATCCCACCACTGACCAACCGGCTATAGATGCCCTCAGGTCCAAAGCTGGTCTCCCCATCTCTAGCTACTCTGCGGGGACTAGGGTTCGTTGGTTGATCGACAACATACCTCAATTGCAGCAGGATCTGACATCTCCGTCCGAGCGCCCTCATGTACGATTTGGTACGATTGATACATGGCTAATTTACATGTTGACCGGATACAAACGAAGCATTGCAGAGATGGAAAATAATGAGCGATTGGCCCATGAAAATGGTGCCTTCAAAACTGACGTCACAAATGCCAGCCGATGGCTGTTCATGAATCTGGAAACAGTAGATTGGGATGAAAGCCTGGTGAGAGCTGTTTGTGGTGGAAGTACCTGTTGGAAGAAGAATGAAACGGTAGATGCAACATTGCCAGTTTCAACTGCACTGCCAAAGATTGTCCCGTCGAGTGATGAAAGTATTGGAATTATTCATGGGATTCCTTGCTTAAATATGGGGGACAAATTGGCTTTGAAGAATGTCACCATTGCTTCTGTACTTGGTGATCAACAGGCAGCTTTGTTTGGTCAAACATGCTTTCAGCCGGGGGAGGCTAAATGCACCTATGGAACTGGACTCTTTCTCATGATGAACACAGGTGAAAAGCCAACCCCCAGCACTCAAGGGTTGCTCACTACAGTCGCCTACCAACTTAGATCAAAACCACCCGTTTATGCACTTGAGGGCGCTGTCGCCTTCTCTGGTTCCACCATTGGTTGGTTACGTGATCGACTGGAATTGATCAGCTCCGCCTCAGAGACTGAAGCGCTCGCTCTCTCCATTCCAAGCAATGAAAATATGTACTTGGTGCCAGCCTTTAGCGGGCTCTTCGCGCCTCACTGGCGCCCTGATGCACGTGGTTGTATGGTAGGCTTAACGGCCTCTCATACCAAGGCCCACATAGTCCGGGCGGCATTGGAGTCATCTGCGTATCAGGCGGGAGAAGTTTTCGAGGCAATGGCTTTGGATTCGAATATCCATTTGAAAGAAATGCGTGTCGATGGTGGGGCTACGGCAAATAAGTTTCTAATGCAATTTCAATCCGACATTCTCGATGTGCCTGTGGTTCGGCCCGAGTATTTGGAGACAACTGGATTGGGGGCAGCATTTGCAGCTGGTTTGGCAGTTGGAGTTTGGAGCGATTTAGATGAGGTGGGTAAAATGTGGAAAGCAGATAAGGTATGGAAATCAAAGATGGCAGCTACCGAAAGGGATAGGTGCTTGAAGGGATGGTCTAAGGCTGTTAAGAAGAGTTTGAATTGGTTGGATGTTGAGGATTAGGCTGATTGTGAGAGGTTCTGTAGAATCCGTTACTTTTTCTCCTCGCTCATCGAGATCAGGAGTAAATGTGAGGAGAAATGAATTGCCAGTCAGTGATGGCTGTCGAGAGGGAGTATGTCATATGACAATTTGAGGCTGGGTTTCAATCATTTCTGAGAACTTTGAACAATGGCTTGAGCAATGATGTGCATCATGATGTGTGGGCATTGAGTAAAGATTTATTGTTTTAATGAATTACATCTATTTTCCTTCTTTTTTGACTGAAATGCACCGTTCCTTGGTGCGTGTGAGTTTGACGAAGTCAATCATAATTTCACAACCACACTTGGGGCAGCTGTTCTTTCCTCCTCAGACATGTACGACGGACGGAGGAGTCTCTGGTCAACTTACCAGAGAAGTATTGTCTGTGTTTATCTTGCTCAGTGATATCAATGAATACACGTGATTCAGACGAACCGTCTCTCTCGCAGTATCCGGTTCATTTGCCCATTGAAACTGTTATTAAGATATACGGCGCTCGAAGTGTTTCTGGAGATTGTAACATCAGCCGGACGCCCAGAATCTGTTTCGTTCAGAACTGGCTGGATTGCGGCAACTATCTTGTGGCCCCTTGACTGCATCCAATGTTTCTTCACATATAGTCTCGAGATTAACGTGTCGAGGTAGACCACCCATTTGATGGAAGGTAGCATACTTTCGCTTTCCAGTCTCTTGATCCATCAGCTTGTTGCGATTCGTGTAGCTCTGCATTCGCCATACCCTAACGGTAGTTAGTATTTGTTACATTGACGAATATTATGCTATGGATTGAGAGTAAGCCACTGATGTACTGATTATGTAAAGAACACTTCTGCAGCAGATCTGGTGACAATGAATGGCTCAAACTTCTACGATGGAAAATATCTTTATACTTTACTAACTGTTATCTACAAATTTGCATCATGTACGTCTATCAAAATTGCGAAGACCATCAAAAACGAAACCCCTGTGTTGTGGTTTCAGACTGTGCTGCGTTTAGTATCCCTTGAAAAAATACGGAGAAACAGAAAACAGGGAGCTATCTCGAGCAAGTCTGTAAGTCTTCTTTACCAAAATCCAAAATCATTTCTTCAGGAAGGAATCAATGCAATGAGAACCTACTCCTCGTCTTCGACCTTCTCAGCGGCCTCTGCATCAGGCTCTGGAACTTGGAGGGTCGCTTGTGCGGGGGCTCCCATCTTCTTCCAGGCAGCAATGGCCTCCTCGCTGTCCTGTCCGGTGACGAGGCCAGCGTGTCCCTTAATGCAGACAAACAGGGAAAGGATTCCAGAGGCAATAATGCATGAACCCATGAGCACAAAGGCCGGCTTGGTCTCGAGCTGACGGAATCCTAAACCGAAGCAGACGGCTCCGGTGTTTCCACCAGCACCAACAATACCCGCGATGGATCCAGTGACAGGGGGGTTGACGTAGGGCACGATACCATAGGAAGATCCTTCAGCGGCCTGGACGAAGGAGCTGAAGATGACCATGACGAAGATAGCAAGTCCAAGAGTGGTGGTATTGGCAAAGATCAACACCATGATCCCCTCGATGACAAGACAAATGGTCTGCCACCAAAGACGCCCACGCATACCCATCTTGGCATTGGCCTTGTCAGAGACAAATCCACCAACACCACGGGCGAAGAGGTTCATCCAACCGAAGATGGAGGCAATGGCGGCGGCAGCTTCAGTGGTAAGCTCGAAGGTGCTCTTGAAGTAAGAAGCTGCTGCATTGTTCATGGTAAGTTCGACACCGAAGCAGCACGCATACTGGATGAAGAGGAGCCAAGTATTGACATTCATGGCACCAGACCTGAAGGAGGCTCCAGCGGACACCTCAGCCATGGTACCGCTCTTCTTCATGTCCTTGTAGTTACCCTTGGGTGCGTCATCGGAAATAAAGAGGATGGTAATTCCAGTAGCCAACCCAACGACGGCAGGGACAATGCACACAGTACGCCAGGCCTGTTCAGCGGACATGCCGGTCTTGAAGAGGGGGAAGAGGACGGATCCCATAACGAGCTGGGTGACACCTCCTCCGAGGTTTCCCCATCCTCCGACGAGGGCGTTCGCGGTACCTACAACTTCCTTGGTGAACATTCTTGACGTCCAGAACTGACACATGACGAATGTAGAGCCACCAAAACCGATGAAGAAACGGATGACGGCGAGACTGGTGGCACTATTGACGAGACCGGTCATGGCGCATGGGATGGATGCAAAGGCGAGGATGAAACCCATGGGAATACGGGCGCCATACTTGTCACACAAGGGTCCATTGACAAAACGCAAGAAGATGGTACCGGCGACGGAGCAAATGTTAGATGTCCAAATTTGTTGCTTGCTGATCCCAAGCGTTTCCTTCACTTCGGGGAGGAGGGGAGCAATGGCGAACCAAATGAAAAAAGCGACTGCAGAAGAAGAAGGCCAAGAAGAAGAAGACGAACAAACATTAGAAGAATAAGGTGGTGACGAATCCATCAGTACCAACACGGATATCACTTACTGAAGAAGCAGAACCACGAGCAGTGGAATGCACGCATGTGAGGGCGCTTGAAGGAGATGAGCTTGATTTCGGTGGCCTTGTCATCTTGTAGGGGGTCAACGTTGACATAGTAGGTGTCATACTTTTTGGTTTCGGTAGCCTGTATAGCAAGGTACGCATTTGTTCTGTGAGATGATATCGACTTGGGAAAGAAGAAATTGGGCACACGATGCGCACACAACTGATACTCACCGCTCCTGATTGAACTTCAGACATGATTGGTAATTTTGGTTGTTGATAGAGTCGAAGAGGTGTTGCTACTACAGAGGTTTGAAAATTATGACCATCAGTTGATGGGTGTATGTGCGGTCGGCGGGAGCCCTGCATGCCAGTGTCTATTTTTGCTTCTGATGCGATGTGCTCTCGAGGTAGCTCTTCTATTTTCTCTGCTGATGGGGGGTGGCGGTTCTTCGTAGGTCGGACCGTAAGGAGTTGGCGGCAGTTTGTGGCCGGAAGTTTTAGGTGTTGTCCGGAATTCCCTAGTACATTTTATAATAGGAATTAGTACTTAAATTATACACCAATACATTCGGACCAAAAACACGGAGGACAAAATGAAGGTATCTTTTAACTTATTTGGGAATTAGTATAAATCTTGGAATTGGTAGATGTTCATCGAAGCTGCACGCTACCAAAAATTTAAACAAATTCAAAAGTATCTTCCATCCTTTGTGGGAATTAGTATTGTGAACTTCCTCTTCTTGTCGGAGATGAGAACGAGTCCGCGGCTACTCGAAGTTTTTTGTGCGACATGTTCTGCAGTATCGTAGATCCAGGTATCCGTTCGGTACATCTTCTTGTAGAACCCAACTAGATGTACTATCTATGTATGGGTAGAAAAGAGAACTTCTCTTATTTACCGCCTCTACATTCGTATCGTAGGTGCTTACGTCATTCAGACAATCACCTGCTGCCCGCCCGCCCAGCTGCAAGGGACCATCTATCTAGCATTTTTTTACTGACGTGGAAATGAATCAACAGAAGCGGAGCGCGCGCGTGCAATGATGGTACTTCCGCTGCAAGACTCAGAAGTTTGAAAGGGGGAGAAACAATACAACTTCGTCCTCTCTTAACTCCCTTCCCTCCCCAGCTACATAGTCATCATCACCTCAAGACAGTGCCAATATAATATGTACCGACCTACCGACCTACCTATGTTGATATCAAAGAGAGTTCCAAAAATGCGTCCCTCTGTACCCCTGATGAAAATGAAATGGAAATCCGCCACATCGGGTT
The DNA here is from genome assembly GCA_036939945.1 of Thalassiosira sp. AJA248-18. Classification (NCBI taxonomy): domain Eukaryota; phylum Bacillariophyta; class Thalassiosirophyceae; order Thalassiosirales; family Thalassiosiraceae; genus Thalassiosira; species Thalassiosira sp. AJA248-18. Next base: position 8,858 of record JALLBF010000185.1, read on the forward strand.
TAAGTTGCTGTGTAATGCGTGTAGGACATCCTTGGCGTGTGGTCGGGATATAATGCAAAAATGTGGGGTGTTTGCCCTAAACACTTGAGGGTTGTTGGATGATATAGTGGCACATTAAATGAACTTGGTCAAAAAAAGAATTGATGGTATGAGAAAATCATAAGCTTTTGAATATACATGAATGTATTCAACGAAGTTTGGGATGCGATTCAATAACTGTCTTCATTGGGACTGGGCCATTTTTGTGATCATCTTTGGGACTATAATGGCTTCGTCCCCTTTAATTCTCGGGCAGGAGTCCGTTTGAAACGCTACAAAATGCAAGTATGATTGTATTAGAGGTGGGGAAGGAGGGCTGATAATGAGCTCCAAGAGGGTGCAAGTGTCAATAACTGTCTTCTTTGGGACTGGGCCATTTTTGTGATCATCTTTGGGACTAGTGGCTTCGCCCCCTTAAATTCTCAGGCAGGAGTCCGTTTGAAAAGCTACAAAATGCAAGTATGATTGTATTAGGTGGGGACGGATCTGATAATGAGCTCCGAGAGGGAACTCCCTTGGGGAGCCACCCAAATTTATTCATGTCAACAATTGGAGGTGATGGCATGATCGAATCACTGCCAACATGCAACTTCACCAAGGCCACACCCACACCGAGTGAGTCGTTTATTGGGTGATCAGGCGCAGCAAGTCAGAAGGGTGAGACATCCTAAAACTGATGATGTTGTTGAATTAGAGAAAAAATACTACTTAATTAGAGTTCAAGGGAGTGGCGGGTGGGGACAAGATCAGAGAGTGGTGTATCAAGTGCTGCATGTCGATTGCCGGCAGTTCCCACAAGCACAAGCGTTGTGAACCTAGGGATCAAGCCTTTTGAGGCATGTGCAGATAGACATGGTGCATGGACTGCACTTACACCGCCCTTTTGGTAGAGCTCGGGAGGTCAGTCGTTGGGAGACTGAGGCTAATGCCATCCTCTAGGAGCCAGGAGCCATGCCGTCTTCAATATCGTGGCCAGCAACGCTGCGGTGAAATGCTGGCTATTGCCACCCTGCTGATGGATGCTCATCTTCGCGTAGAAGAGAGTGGTGCTGCTTGTACTATTCTTGGCATTGATAAAGTGAGGAAATTATATAAGGTTGAGATGATTAATGCACCCACTGGCAGTGCATATATGGTAGAACGGGTCCACATGATTAATACTTCCAGAAATGATTTTGAGGGTGCTGATGCTTGCACCCCCATTACCACTAGGGCGGTGGGGTGGGAGATGCACCCCGTTCTCCAACTCCAACAGAGCTGTAGGTAAGAGGTCGCAAAATGTGGGCCCCAGGCTGGAATGCACCAATTGCCCGACAACATCATTGGTGTACATGTTTGTGATCTGAATAGATATCACTGGTAATGAATGGCACAGGTAGATGAGACTGGCCGGCCCAACATTAGTACCCATCGCATGCGGAATGTGATTCATAACTCATAACAGGGACAGGGAAGAGGTGGCAGAGGCGTCAGATGCAGAGGTGCTAGACAGGGTGGTTTTGGTCAAGGTCAAGGTGGTGGTGGTCAGAGTTGAGGTAGTCATGTCACTGACGTAGCGGCAGTCGTTTCCACTCCATGTATTTCAACCCTACGACAGACGAGGTCATGTTATGGGGCAAGGTGGTGGACGGGGCAGCTACAATAATAAACGGAATGGGCATAACAGGGACCAGCGGAATAATGATGGTGGAAATGATCGTGGCCATGATGACGACCCACATCAGGTCAATGAGGCCAATGGGAGCCCACCAATGATTTTTTTCTTTCGTGGGAAAGTTTATTTCTATCGGCTAAGTAATTCATACGTAGAGAACGATCACAAGATACGGGGCGGACAATCCCGTCATGAACCGATCTGGTGAGCGGCGCAACAACAATAACAACGAACAACCAAACCAACTGTGGTATGGCCGCGCCCGCCGCCATACGCGTCGAGTTGTTGCCCGATAGAGGTGACCAGTGGCCAGTCGTGGCTCAAATTAAAACTACTGGTCTCCTCTATCGACATCGCATGCGCAGCGGGTGGCATTCCCATTGCCACAAGGCACAAGGCAATCGAATTCCAATCTTATAACCTAATATAATTAAATGATTTTGATGCAATTGATCATAGTAAAATACTGTAGAGACATCGTTATAGTTAAAATAAAATAAAAACCAAGTTACCCTATTGTTGTTTAGGATCGGGGCGGCCAGATCCATTGACTAGGTCCAGCGCGATCACCATGGTCAATGGGTTGATGCGCTGTCAATATCAACGTGCTGTATAGATATGCTTAATAAAGTAGGTTATACTAAAAATCTAATTAAACCCAGCTACACTGACCTCAACCACCACCCATTCAATTGATCTGCAGCGGCGGATTCGCTGAATCCGAGCATGTTTGTTCATGATATGGGAAAGCCGCTCACACCTTGGTGGGATGGTGAGAGCTGAGATCATCGTCGATCGCCGATCGGCACCGCGCGACGCGACGAAACACAGCTCACACAACAGTTCACCGGGTACGTATATGATTGTTAGTTGTGTTTTCAATGCACCGCCTTTGCACTTAATTATGAGGTCCCCAAATGGAAAGAGCAACGCCAAAGACCTTGGCGCTTGGCACACATCAGAAGCGAGTGACTTTATACATATCGTAGTGTAGCTTGGCCATGGGTAAAATTAAGTGCGACGGAGTGAATATTTGAGCTCTAACAAACTATCTAGATAAGTGAACGTACGTACGATCACAGAAATGGTTCCGTATGTATCTTTCCCACGAAAGAAAAAACCCATCATGATAGGCCTGACAATGGCACAGGTGAAATAACCATGGAACGCATTATCATGAAATCATGATACACCTGGGACTTTATTATGAGGACATTTCACTGAATATTTTCTTATTCTGCCTTTGAGGATTAAGCTACCAGTCAATCTAAAACATCTGGTGGGCTAAATAATCCGGTTCGCTCTTGCTTCTTTCCCGAACCGGGGACGTTCGATTTTTAAAATTCCTTTCAAGTTTTCTCCCTCTAATTGAGATACTACTTGCTTTTCGATGGCGGCTCGGCCCGATTAATAATCCTGGCTAGGCTAGCCCCAACGGGCCATTTGGCCAATGAGGTGAGTTTTATTAATTCATTTTAATTCGTAATTTGCCCTGTTCACAACTAATGTCTAACTGATGTCTGGTCCTTTCTTAACAGGAATCCTGCTAAGTCTGCTGGTCTGGCGGGAACGCTCTCATCAACCGTCATTTTCCCTCTTCTCCTTCTACGTAGGAATAGTATTAGTATGTACTACGTACCTCCGTTGACGATCGACCGCTCTCATCATCTCCCACCATGGGATCCGCTGGCGCCCTATCCTATGGCAACAGGTTGATTGTTGCATCCGATCCAGCGCCGCGGATCGCTTGCATAGGTATTGATGCTGAAACCCTAGGAGACCCGTACATGAAACAGATCCCATTACCTAGGATTAGGATTCCCCATTCCCGTGATCTCCGTTCACGCACTCACAAGTCATTGTCCGTT
>JALLBF010000186.1:0-12435 GCA_036939945.1 Thalassiosira sp. AJA248-18
TGCAAACACACTAATGCTTTTTGATCGATTCGACCATGGTACGTACCTAGCTAAACATAAAAATAAAACTATTTTAGCCCGTCCGTCAACCCTTCCGTTTTACGTAGAGGTAGGGTACTACCTAGAAAAAAAAGTTCCCCACCCACAGAGTGAACCATTTGGCTGTATGGACGCTTCCACTTATATGACAGGATTCCATAGACTGAGTAGACAAGAGGACAGAAATCTATGTGAAGTTCTAGTTCTAGGCGTGACGGCATAGTACGTATAATGTAATGGGCCGGTATTCCGGTAGGAGCTGTAGGATGTGTTTGTGATACAAACACGGAAGAGAGCTCTGTGCCTGCAGCACCAGAAGCAGAAGCCATGGACCATAACGTCTCCTTATGTCTCATCAAGGGTGGGATTTTCTGCGCCCTCCTTCTCTTTCTATATCTATACGGCTGGATGAGCTGCTGGCGGGGGCTGGGTAGGCTGATGTGTCGGTGGACTGTTTGTGGGTGGGTTGTTCCGGGTCAGCACCAGGAGCCGAATCTCGGGAGCAGGATACACCACAAATATAAGGCTCGTGCAATCTCTTGGTGCGATACCACACCACGAGCACGAGAGAAGGCCCACACTGTGAAAGGAACCCAAACTCTCACCACCAACATCATCGGATCGTGTTGGATATGGACTAGCCCACTAGTTTTGCACGCAAGGGCGTGATCCACTTTCATGTGGGCTCGGCAACCATCGCAGGTTGGGGACATTTCCAGCAGTTTGTGGAATGGAACGTTTTTATCTATCGTTCACCCTCATCACAGCCACTTGAAGAAAGTTGTGTGCTGTTGTTTTGATTTGGCGCTCGCGCTCAACGTGCGCCAACCGTAAACGCGCCACCCGCGCCAACGGCTATTTTTTTATCTAGTACCTTGCTACTAGCCGCAAATACCTGACGGCGTTTGCATCTACGAGCGATGTAGGTAGGAATAGTTCAAAACCCTCCGTCCCGACCGTACATATCTTATTCGCTAGAGTACCTCTCTAGGTAAGATAAACACCAAGACTAGACTCTTGTCGTCCCACAGAATGTCACATTGTTTCATAGCGTCAGGTATCTGCGGATAGTCGCTTCCTATGAACGCTACAAACTTTCCTCATTCTTTAGACAAAAAATAGATACGTGCACCAGCAAAATAACCACCATGATGCCTTCGACTTTCTTTCAATGACAATGACAATGCCCCTCCAAACCAAATTGACTTTGCTCTCCTGCTCTTACTATGTTGGCCTCGTCTTCGGGGTGGCCTACATGGGCCTGCTTTGCGGTGCACTCCCATCATCATTGGGAGTGCCAGATGCCGATAATCACGTGGGCGGCGTCGCTGTACCATCGGGCAACCAAGGCGGCGTAAACAGTGCATCGTCATCGCCACCATCGGGTCCATTGCCAGATCCTCCCGTGGACGCTTGCTTCGATGGATCGGACTTGGATGGAACGTGCAGTCAATCAGAATCTTCATCATCGACATTATCTCCATCCTCATCAATAGCAGCCGTCCCGACTGGCAAATATTACTGTCCCTCAGACAAGAGTGTAAATAGAGGCTATGACATCTATGGCAAATGTTTCTACGACAGGCCCCACCACCCCGCAAGCACTGGAGATTTTGTCGCGCCGCTACTCGAACCAGGAGAACTCGCACCCATCTTATGGCGCAAAAGTGGCAAAATCGTTTCCCAATACGCGTTCCAGGTAAGCTGTTGTTTTGTTGTAGATGTCATACTGCTTTCATCAACACAGAGTTTGATGATTGGATTGATCTGATGCTACCTCGCAGGAGGCTGCTTCAGACGACAGCTTGGGGGATGCGACTGCGTGCTGGAGTAGCTCTTGGCAATGCTGGAGAGTGTTGCAATGACCCCTGAAACTCTGCGGCTCCTTCCAATTGAGGCTGGCTCTAAATGGAGTTGGTGATGGATTGTTGCTGCTTGCTTGATCGCAAACATCATTAGACTGGCCTTAAATTATCTTCTGTGCGATGAGCTGCTTTTTGTCTCTTGGTTGCCATTTGCCTATCGTGAACTCGGGAGCTTACTGCACCACGTGCTGGACAATTATTGGTATTGATATCGTGGCTTCATATCTTAAATACGTTGCTCATGTCTTTTCTCTTTTTTCCAGGTTGGATTGCCTCCCCAGCTAATCACCTCCTTGCTCAGCTACTGCAACGAACTTGGCATGATAGATCTCTTTCGAGAATACACCACATCCAATCCCATCCCCCCGGGAGAGGTCCATCACAATGGTAAGTTCATTAAGCTCTCCGATGGCAATTCCTGGTACGCTCAACGACCAGCGAAGAAATGGCAAAGTAACATGCATTGGATTTCACCCGCGGACGAGAAAACGCACGAAGACTACCTGCATGTATTGGCTGAGGGGGGGTTTGATGATGTGTTGGATGGGATTGGCAAATCGCTCGGACTGGATGGATTGGTCGCATATCACCTAACCTTTATCGGTGTGAGTACCAGCGAACGCGGATTTAGCCATCATGACACGACAGGGACAGACGGGGGTGTTTACAATATCATTATTCCGTTGTTGCTCGAGGACGGCGTTCCTCCGGAATTGATTCTGTGGGACGACGAGGACGATGAACGAGGAGGTTACAAGTATCAGCTGGGCGTTGGTGCCATGATGGGAGACGATGCCGTTCACGGGACGTATGAGTGTGATTATCGCAATTTGACCAATGCCCGACATGGAGGGTTGGATGAGAATACTGGCAAACGTGTGGGTATGCGATTGGCGGCGACTGTCTACATTGCCGAAGTTTACGATGACAATTTGCACAACGTGGCTAAGACGTTGACTCAGATTTTCCCGATTAAAGACGAGGATTGGATGATAGCTCAGGAGGCTCGGCATTGGCAGGCCGAGGAGAGTGAGTATATCGTTGGGAATAAGATGGTGGGCGATGTAGGGCGGAAGGCCTTTCGTGTGGATGATGAGTTGGATAGTTGTGAGGACCGTGCCGAGAAGGGAATGTGCGAGAGCGACGTCGAGGGGACGCGTAAGAAGTGTCTCTTTAGTTGTAAAATCTACATCGAAGAGGGACCGACGTCGATTGAAAAGGTAGATGACAATAGAGTAAACGTCTGCGTGCAAAATCGAACAGGCGGCGAAGAATGTAGAATCTACGAAGATGACACGAATATCGCTGGGGCTTTCATCACGCCCAACCTACAACCCGGGGAAATGTTCCCAATCGTCTGGAGGACCGACACCAAACGCACCACAGACTATGCATTTCAAATCGGCCTCCCGCCCGAGCTAACACCAACTCTCTTGGAATATTGCAACGAACTCGGAGTCATGGAGGCAATGGCTGAATTGACTGGAGATGACCCCCTCAACATTGATCCCGAAGGGGGGTCCTCACACGACTTTTACGAACTAGGCGATGGTCACGTGTGGTACGTCCAACGACCTCCCCAAAAGTGGCAGAGTAATATGCATTGGATAAGTCCCGCGGATGAGGAAACGCACGAGGAGTATTTGTTGGCGCTGGCCGCGGGTAACTTCGACTTGGTTTTGGATGCTATTGGGAAGTACCTCGGGTTGGAGGGATTAGTTGCCTACCATTTGACATTTATTGGAGTTAGTTACAGCGAGAAGGGGTTTATGCATAGAGATACGCATCATACTGGAGCAAGCGTGTACAATGTCATCATTCCCTTGATACTAGAGGAGGATGCCACACCCGAGCTGGTAATGACAGATACAGATGATGAGAATAGAGCTGGAGCATTGAAATATAAAATTGGAACAGGTGCCATGATGGGCGATGACGCCATGCATGGCACTGAGGCTTGTGACTACCGCGAGAAGAAGGGAATGCGACTGGCGGCAACAGTGTATATTGCTGATATCAATGATCTGAATGCAAAGAAGATTGCCAAGCAGACCTTGACACAGATCTTTCCATTGCCGGATGCAAAGTGGCTCAAGGCACAGGCGGGCAGGCATTGGAGGAGTGATGGAAGGAGTTTGGAGAACGATGGTCGTCGGCGGCATTTTTCATTTCGTGATCAGCTTTCTGACTGTGCAGAGCGTGCTGCGGAGGGGAAGTGCATACATGATGCACACCAAACTCGTTTGAAGTGCTTGAAAAGTTGTGAAATATATGAATTGAATGGAGATGAAGAGGAGAACGATTCGCCAGAGTTCGACTTCGGATTTGAGGAGTATGTCCCAGGGAAGTACATTGATGCTTTCTTCAGTGGCCTTGACGAAGATGATTCCTGCTTTGACGAAAGCGACGAGTGTCCTCGCTTGGCAAAGATCGGCTTGTGCATGACCGACAAGGAAGAGATGGAGGAAGAGGGGTGTCACAAAAGCTGCCTATACTGCATCACTCCAGCTAGTAAAGATTTGTTCTCGCTGGGAGTGGACCAGGTTACGGAAAGGAATGTTGACGAGAAAGAAAATCACGACAATGAGCCAGAAGATGCTAAGAAGGTACCTCCATCCCCAAGCGATATTGCTGAAGTCGTGGCAAGAACTGAATTTTACTTTGTCAATCATGTACTTCTATATGATGACCTGAGTTCATATCGTCTTTCATGTCGAAACTTCGATGAAAATTGTGCTTATTGGGCGGCTGTGGGAAATTGTGAATCAGATCCAGGTTATATGGGAAAACACTGCCCAGCGGCGTGCAGCGATTGCGAGAAGGTAGATGTGAGCGTGCGGTGCCCAATCGACAAGGAATCAGATATTTTTCAGCCTGGTGATATGAATGACATGTTTGAACGTTGGTTAGAAGAGGCTGGTCAAGACACGTTATCATTGTCGAAAGAAAATCTCCCTACTGGTGGTACACACCCATTTGGAGCGTTAAATGTTATCACCAGCCCTTATCATGATATGATGCAATATATAAAAGATGATGAATTGGAGGAAGACCCTGAGACATTTCCGCCACTCCCATGGGTGGTATCGATTGATGGATTTCTCTCCGGTAAGCATTCATTACTATTTGTTCATTCTTATTACAAGCTCAACAATACTGAATGATGGTGATTTGTTTCTTGGCTTCGTTTCAGACGAAGAGTGTGACAAGCTCATTGAGCTTGGTGTAGCTCGAGGTTACGAGCGATCTACGGAATACTCTGACGAAACGAATGTGGATGGTTCTGCTAAATTCATAGAAGCGACGAGTAGAACATCCACGAATACATTTTGCGAAGAAGGCTGTGACGATGATCCAACCGTGAAGAGAGTTTTGCAAAGAATGGCAGAAATGACGGGAATACCGTCTGATAATTATGAATCTCTTCAGCTTGTGCGGTATGAGAAAAGCCAATTCTACAAGCAACATCATGATCTTTCCATCATCCACAACGAGCACCCGTATGGACCACGAATCCTGACGTTTTTCCTCTATTTGAATGACAAGACTACGGGTCTTGAGAGTGGCGGCGGAACAAAATTCGACGATCTCGGTTATACCGCCGAACCCAAAAAAGGGATGGCGTTGGTGTGGCCGTCTGTGAGAAACGACTTGAGGGGAATAGAAGACTGGACATGGCACGAGGCATTGCCAGTCAATGAGGGCATCAAGTACGGCGCAAATACCTGGATGCACCTTCGTGACTTCCAACACAACCCTGATTATTGTTAGTACGATGTGAACAAGGCATACTAGGTTTACTTAACTCTACGGTGTGACATGGATGATTCTTGCTGGTGTCCTTCATGATGTGCGACGAAAAGAAAACAATATTGAATGTGGATGAATCAAGGTTGTCGCAGATCGAGCTCCACTGGAAATGCAATCAAAATCTGCAAATTCTTCGTGGTCAGCCACTGAAAGACTATTTTAGTTTGTTCTTCATGATGGCAACCGCAAACTCAATATGCCTGGACGAATTGTCATTTCTCTCACCAGGAGTTCGCCCGGCCTCAACCACAGTACCTACCACATACCACAACGATTGAGAAACAGATGTAGCCTCTCAGAATGTTTTCAATAGTTAGAATTCTAAAGTGCTCAGTGCAAAAGTTCAAGAGCGTCAAACCTTCTATCCTAGCACATAGCCGATATTAAGATCTACGGCATGATGACGAATTAGGAATGTTGATGTACAGTGTTTTATTTAACCCTGAAAATTGTAATTTGATTGATGCAATACCCATTCATTTCTATTCCCAGGAAGGAGCGAGCAGCCCTCAGGAGTTCTCTTTTGTTTGACCCCAAGGAGAATAGCCTTGATTGCACCAGATTTTCCAACTCTTCATCTAAATAGAGAAGTAACGTATCTACTTAAGTCATGGTCCTGAGACATCTGGCATTACAATCGATCATGTTAGATAGTACATAATATGTATGTAGTGTCATAGGTACACACGAGAGTCATATTCTCTTGGGTACAATGGATAACCTCCAAGGTAGATTTTCTTCTAAATTGGTCCCAGCACCATTTCGACACAATTTAGATTCAAGAAAGAAAGCACAAGAAGACATGCAATCACATCTTCCCTCCTACAAAAAGAACCCCTCGAACACCACCGTTATTCTTGGGGACAGACGCCTGGGACAAGAACCAAGAGCTCATAAAAAATCAATCACAGAAAAGTGAAAACATCATTGCAAAAATAACGAACCACCGTAATACAGAACACACTCAACGAGTCTATCTGAAGTAAAACACAATGAAACTCACCACTGCACTTTTTCTCCTTGCGGGTCTCCCAGCTATTGGTGAGCATAAAAGTTCTCTTTGTGTCTAGTCTTGGGCGCCGAGATCTCTGCAGCTGAATTCCTCTGAAACATTCTCAATATTCATTTCCCCCCTCTATGTTCATGTAATGCTATTCTGACAAGCTGCAAAATCACTCCGTGGTCAGGAGAACAACATAGTTGTGAGTGAAGAACTTCTTTGAAACGGATATACGGAGTGTCTACATCTTTAGAAACACGTAACTTATTCGCTTCACAACTCGTCCTTCTCCTCATTTAGGGGCGCAACTTACGTTCCAATAGCAGAAGTACACACATCGTATTCTGGGACGCCAACCGGGAACAAAGCACCAAGGGACGCAGCAGCAATCAGTGCGAAGACACAATTGTCGTGAGAATTGGCGACTCCAATACCAGCACCTATGATTGTGCAGACTTGATCGAACGTGAATTAGAATATTATTACCCGGACGTCCGTGTAGTCGAAGATGATAACTGCCCTAACGACAGCAACGTAGGGTGCCTTCCACTTGGTCAGAGCACAAGTTGTGACCGTAGCTTTATCGATCGTGCATTGATTGAGCTTGATCGGGACCTGCCCGCACGCTGCATCGGCAGTCATTTCCGAGGAATCCGAGGATCTCCAAGTCATAGTACTACCAAAACTACCAAAACTACCAAAACTTACAAATCCACCAAAGATAGCAAAAGTGACAAGATCATAGCTGTTTATCCAGTGGAACAAGTAGGAATCAGAGGATCTCCAAGTCATAGCACCTCCAAAACTACCAAAACTACCAAAGATAGCAAAAGTGACAAGATCATAGCTGTTTATCCATTGGAACAATTGCCATAACCAAGCGGCAATATTGAAAAACAGCGTTTGTTCAGTGACACATCCATCCTGATCCTCTACACCCTTAGGATATGTTTGCTTCAATTAGAGGAGCAACATCGAACGAGTTCAAGTGAATGGATTCCACTTGCTTTGCCTGATTTATTTGTTTTTCCTCAATGAATTGCGTCCTCTGCCATAAATTGAAGATTGCCACTAGAGATTAAGGATAAATCAACTTTTGAATTGACCAGGTTTCCATGGTAGTAACCAAATAAAAGGAGATCATAATATATGGTATGCATCGTACGCCTGTATGTACCTCTCTAGAGATACCTCAGTCCACAACCCCAGTATTTTACTCAAATGCGACAGACGCAAAATACGTGATATTTGTTTGATATCTTTCGAGCTAAAAAACAGAAAAGTACGGATGGGCCCCAAGATCCAAGATGCAAAAAGAATCCACTCATCCTCCCTCTCAACGCTTTGCCAAACGTTCGCTCAAAACCATTACCATCACCAGCAGCAACCGCCTAAAGACCCGCTCTCCTCCTACCTCTCATCTGTTGCAAACCCTACAATTTTTAGCCTTGCACTAGCGAGTAGTGTGGCGTAGATAGGCGCAGCTAGCAGAGTGGCATATTAGTCCACAAAGTGCCAAAACGACAGAATAATAACCAAAGTACCTACTTCCCACTTCCACAATATTATTATTATTATCTGATATTATTTCAAGATATAATAATGCCGCCGTTCATCAACATCCCAAATTTACCGCTACCAGCCGAGGATGCTACCAACAATGTCAATGAAGAGAAGACCACGAGGGGAGATGATTTTCTTGATGTTGCTGTTCCCGAAAGCGCCAAAGTGGACGACGACGCAGCAGTAGTTGATCATGATGAGATTACTATTAAAGAGGCAGCAGTAGTAGATCATGATGAGATTATAATTGAAGAGGATGAAGAGGTTGCTGAAATAAACATTGAAAAAGTTGCTGATCCAAGCGAGGAGTTCACCAGTGGAGATGATGTTGATGAGGAGGATGCATTGATCGAGGAGGAGGTCAATGCCAGCAGTAGCAGTCCCCCGCTGCTGCTGCTTACTCCAAATAAAGTAGACGGTGAATTCAGTAGGGGCGGAACAGGAAAGTTTCCACCCATAATCCCGCCAGTAGCAGTCGAAAGCAATACAATAGAAACTATGAAGTTGGGTCACGGGGAGAGTGCACCTTCTGATGATGTTATTGACGAGTATGCCAAGGTTTCATCATTTGCCTTGCCAGGATCGCAGCAACAACATATTTCATTGGGGGGAGATGCCATGGCTGCTGCTGCTGCTGCTGCTGCTACTGCTCAAGCCGCTACTCCTACATCAGTCTCCAATGCTAATACTAATGCATCACCACCAGATGATATTATGATGGCCATTCATAAAAAGAAATCATCTTCATCTTCTATTCCGGTGGGCAGCTTGATGTTAACACCACCATTGATTGGGGAAGAAGAAGCAGTTGAAAGTGAACAAGAAGAAGAATTGGATACGGTAGTAGACGAAGAAGAATCGTTGCCCCAACAGCTTGATGATAATACTGTTGAAAAAACAGAGGTGGTGTTGAACGATGAGGAGGAACTTGAAGAAGAAGGAGGAGAGATCGATGAGGGGGGAGATGACAAAGAGAAATCAGAAAATGGAGGAGGAGATGTAGGAACAGCAGCAGATAATAAAGAACCAAACTCCCTGGGGGGAGAACCACAAGAGCCAAACAGTACCATGATCACGCAAGAGGAGGACGAGCACGCATCTACTGATGAATTGACAATAGAAGAGCAGGATGAGGACGAGGATGGGAATGATGAAGCAAATACTACCACTACTAACACCAACCCAGAGCTCTGCAACACTGCCAAATGGCATATAGCACCCAAACTAGGCAAATGCACCAACTCCCCTACCGATTTTCCACCGCAATGGCTTGCTAATCCCACAGTCGAGGCGCAATTCATGTTTGAGAAACGAGAGGACTGTTGTATGAAGTTCATTCCGGGGAAGGATTGTGATGCGGTGGATGTTTGTGACGGTGGTGGTGATGGTGGTGATGATGGCGGTGGTAGCGATGCAGAGAATAATGGTTCAGTGATTGAGGGGGCTGACAAGTCGATGACGGGAATGCCAGAGCTGCCACAGTTGGTCAATTTGAAGGAGGAGGAAGAGGAGACTGTGCTGTTGAACGAGGATGCAGAGGAGCTTGAAGGAGAGGATATCGAGGAAACTGAAGAAGAGGATCCTGACAGCGGCAATGTTCAAGAAGATGCGGGTGGTGATCAAGATGACGAGGAGGTGGAGGAGGGAAGAGCAGAAGAAGAAGAAGCTGCGACTACTCCTCTTGAGAACGAGGCAGAGACGGCTCAAGTGCCAGATCAAGAATTAGCCACGAAAGACAAAGATAAAGAACCAGATGATGAGCAGCAGGAGAATAATTTAGTACAGAATAACAGCCCAGGAGAGGAGGAGGAGCAGACTGAAGCGAAGATTGAAGGCGAGGAGGATGCGACTACCAAAGACGAGGATAATCCTCCATCGCCATCGGAATCAGAGATGGTAGGCTCGTCTACCACGGAAGGACAAGGAGCAGAAATTTCCAAAGACAACACGAAAAAGAACTGGGAGGGGTTCGACGAAGATTTCACTGGTGACAAAATTCAAGCTCCAGAGGGTGAAACAACATCGCACAAGAGCCACGACGTGTCGGAACTGAAGGACGTGCAAGATTACGAGGGCGATGGATTCCGTTTCCACGTACTTCGTCCCAAGGGGGCCGGGAAGGGATCATCTTTTACACCGACACCATTGGGAGCGGCAATGGCATTGTTGGCAGCATTCCTCCTCTGCTTTTGCTTTTGCAGATACCGACGCAATAAGCGAAACAATCACTCCCACCGGGGCAAGTATTCGGTCCTACACGGGAGTGATGATTTCTTCAACGGGACGTTTTCGGATGATGTATCCTTTCACGGGAAAGATAGCGATGATGAAATGAGCACGGGGTCGTATGATAGTGGCGACGAGGGTGGATATGGTGGTAATGGGGTCAAGTTGGAGATGGGTGGGATTCATGAGATGGATGCGAATGGTGGGCTGACTTTGGATGAATGCAATGGTTAGAGTGGATAATACAATTGGTGATCATAAGATTGAAGGTGGTGCATGGATTGTGTATGAGAAGATAAACGGTGTAACATGTTGTTTAGACACAGTGAAAACAGATGGGATTTATATTTCTAGATGGTAGTGATGTGAAAGTCAATTACAGTGAAAGGGACACTGCCACAAGATTTAGATTCAATGTTGTAGTCATGTGCAGGCAATTGATGGGACAAAGAAAGTTCAATCTTGTCTTGATGTCAATCTTATTTTCCCAGAGAAATGGTCATATTTTGATCTTCTTTGAAATCGGTCTTCATTAAAAAGTGAAAGTACTGAGAGTATGGCAAAGGGGCGCGAGTACAATTAGATAGTACTAGGATTTTCTATCATCGAAAAGTGCTTCTTGGTTTTATGGCCACTTTTTGCTGCTTCATTCTTACCACATGCTCGTTCTCAATTGTTCAGCAGACCTCTAGTCCGCGCATTGATTACGCCCCCAAGAGTCAGTTCCTGCTTGTGCAAACAAAACACCACAACTCTCTCTCTCTCCAGCAATCTACCACATCTCTATGTTTGATGGAGAGAGTTCAATCACATATTTGTAGCTGAGTTTCTCAGTCCATTCACATATTCATGCAATCGAGCATGTCTTTTTATATCAGACTCCACACAGGACACAGAGAGCATTATTTGAATACAACTCCAACACAACAGAGACTACAATTTGACAATCATAAAGCATTAATTTAAGGGGTCATACATATGGGGCAAACACATGGCAATCTTGCGCGACGCAATAACAATTTCATTCGCAATTCAATAATAGTATGCAGTTCAGTGGAGTATGATGGAGTAAAGAATCAGCACCCGAAGCAAAAGCTTCTTGGATCCATTCAAAACTTGTTACACGATGCTTGCTCTCTCTGAATAAAAAAAGGATCTGCAAAACAAGTGTTGGAGCAAAAACATATCCTAAGGGAAGTTGGAGGAGGCCGGATGGCCATACCACTGTATGTGCTCGGAGCTCTTCTCAATAAAATGCGCAAGGCGCCATTTTCGCTATCAGTTGGACAAAAATTCTGTCTAGACACTATCTTTGTCCTTTCCTTTCTTTTCCTTCTTTGCCTTGTCCTTCTCCTCATTCTCCTCCTTCTCCTCCTTCTGTGCCTGCTTTGTCGCCTCCTTCTCTGCCTGCTTTGCCTTCTGCTCATCCTTCTTCTGCTGCTCTGCCGCCTCCTTATCATCCTTCTTCTGCTGCTCTGCCGCCTCCTTCTCTGCCTTCTTCTGCTGCTCTGCCGCCTCCTTCTCTGCCTGCTCCTCCATCTTTGCCTGCTCTGCCGCCTCCCGCTCCTCCTTCTTTTCCTGCTCAGCCTCCCACTCTGCCTCCTTCTTTGCCTGCTCTGCCGCCTCCTTCGCTGCCTGCTTCTCCATCTTTGCCTGCTCTGCCGCCTCCCGCTCCGCCTCCTTCTTTGCCCGCTCCTCCTCCTCCTTTGTCATTGCTCCCCCTTCTCCCATTTCCTCCTCATTTGTCGTTGCTTTCGCCACCTGCTCCTCCTCCTCCTGCTCCTCCTCCTCCTCTGCCTCCTCCTCCTCCTCCTCCTCTGCCTCCTCCTCCTCTGCCTCCTCCTCATTTTCTGCCTCCTCCTCATTCTCTGCCTCCTCCGCTGCAGTCGTTGACGACCCTTGATCCGCTGCAGTCGTTGACGACCCTGGAAC
>JALLBF010000187.1:0-12399 GCA_036939945.1 Thalassiosira sp. AJA248-18
CAATAACAATAACAGACGTCGTAACCTTGCAACATTAAACCGAGTGGGAAATGGCGGCCTACCCACCGAAGTATTCCCCCTCCAACTATGCCAGGGAGATTGTGACAATGATGGAGAGTGTGATACTGACGCAGGATTAAAGTGTTACCAACGCAGTGCCAACGAACCAGTATATGGATGTGATGGTACCGATGCAACGTCTACAGATTTCTGTTTTGACCCTACTGGGTATTTATGGAAATTTGGTAATAATGGTTTACCCGCGGAATACTTTCCATTGCAAGAGTGTCAGGGCGATTGTGATAGTGATGCAGAGTGTGATACTGATGCAGGGTTGATATGCTTCGAAAGGAATGGGTATGAACCTGTGCCAGGGTGCGATGGTATTGGGATCTCGGCGACGGATTATTGTGCTTTTCCTCCTGTTAGTGTGAGTTATATATGTATTTCCGTATGTGTACAGATGTGTACATTGTGTTGCGCTCATTTTTTTGCTAACCATAAACATTTATACCTGTTTCTCTTTCTTCTATCTGCCGATACAGTCCCCATCCCCTACACAGTATTCACCAAGTGGGTACAGTGAATCATACCTAGGAATATGTGAAAATTCCAATGAACCATACGATCTAATCAAGATGGAGGGTCTGTACACTGATCCTCTCGAAGCCCCAGACGCATGTGCCACGTACTGTGATACATTATCGGGAGGAATGGCTGGATATGTCGGATTTACTACCAAGGCTTCGGAGGGACAGTGTTCATGTCACTTTGATGATGGATCGATGCCGAATGTTCCCAGCGGTGCTGTTGAAGTTAGTAGTAGGACAGCTGTTGGACCGGTCACGGATGGGAATGGGGATAATAGATATGAGTGCTTTCCTTATTCGGTACGTAGTTCATATTATGAAACGATATCCTCATAACTAACTTTGATACAATCTCAACCTTCATTTACACACAAAAAGGCATACAAAGCAGCCACACTTTCACCCACACCCTCCCCAACAAGGTGCTTGGAAGCCCCATGTCCTCTCGAAAATGTTGGAAATAATGGCTTACCCGAAGAAGTATTCCCCCTCGGTCCATGTCTTGGTGATTGTGATAGAGATGCAGAATGTCAACCTGGCTTGTACTGCTTCCTACGAGATGCAAATGAGTTCGCAGATGTTCCTGGTTGTACGGGTGGTTCTGAGGACGCCAGTGGTGATGACTTTTGCTTTGACCGTCCTGCCAATTATCTATGGAGAATGGGCAATAATGGTCTAGGGACCCTATACCATAATATTGGTCTACCAATTTCCTTAGGCGTGTGTGAGGGAGATTGTGATAATGATTCCGAGTGTGATGAAGGCCTCAAGTGCTTTAGCAGGGATGGTGATGAGTCCGTGCCTGGGTGTGAGGGTCCTGGTAGGACAGGGGATGATTATTGCTTCGCTGAGGAAAACCCTACGGCTTCTCCATCCAAAACTCCCACGGCCAAGGTAAGGATTCCTTCTTCTCAGTGTGCATTGCAAATCTGGCTTCTGATAATAGAGCTCATTTTCACTTCTCTTTCCTCCCCACCTCTTTATATCGTCCATTAACAGCCCACTAACGGTCCCACCAAGACCCCGACTTTATCACCAAGTGTTTCACCGACCACGGCAGCTCCAACAGATGCTCCAACCCTTAACGAAGTGGCTAGTATCTTCGACGAGGAGTCATACGTCTCAGTCTTTGGCTGCAACAGTCCCAATCCCAACATGCCCCACCGAGCCATTGATGGATCTACCAACAAATATATCTGTGATCGCACTGGTCTCCAAGGAGGAGAGAGTCCCGGTATTATTGTCATTCCGTCTCATAACAAGGTTTCTATTGCCAAGGCTCTTCGTGTGTACAGTCATAATGACTGCTCGGGGTGTGACCCGGTCACGTACTCCCTTGAAGGTCGTTCAGATCCGGATGGATCATGGACAGGAATCAGCTCGGGCGATTTGTCATGGATCGGCGAAGCCCCAAGTAGAAACTCACAAGGTCAAGATGTGGTATCCTCATACGAAGCTGGTGATGCAAACCTCGCATTTGCTGAGGTGCTTCTTAGCAATAACATTGAGCACTTGCACTACAAGCTAACCTTTCAAGCAACTAGAGAGTCGAATTCCAACTCTCTTCAGTTTGCTGAGGTTGAATTGGCAGGGGTGATGTATCAGGTTCACGAAATGGACATTGCCGCAAGTCTTCGAATGGAGTCCGAGTCTTCATCCACCGAGCCATTTGTCCAAGCCATATCGTGCCCTTCAATTGGATCCTCGAAGGTTACGGCATCTAGTACCAAAATCGTCAGCCTTTCTGATGCCTCAACCTTTTGTGGTATCTTCATCCAAACGAGTTCGGGTGGTTTGATTCCCTATGCAAGGTCGTACAACGGCTATGACTGGGAGTCTTCCCCTGGTCCCCTTGCCGCTTCATCTGATAGCATTTCATACTCTGGTGATGACTGTATCATCATGTTACCAGATCTCGAAGACACTACTGCAAGTTATGTTGTCCTGGCAAAGGATGGCGCTTCTTCGGATGTTCGTAAGGATATTGCAAGATTCCTCGAGATGACAACGTTCGGTACCAAGATTTCAGAGATTGACGCCCTTGACACTGGCTATTGGGACGACACTGCTCGTGCATCGTATGTGCGGGAACAAATGGATATGCCCAAGACAAGTCATCGGGAATATTTCCGTCAACGTGCAAATCGAAAATGGGATGCAACCACGCAAATGGCAAGGTCTGACCATCCATGTTCCCCCAACTCCACGTGGAGACGTTATTCATTCACGCCCTTTGATCAATACAATCCCAATGATGGTGCACCTCATACAATAGATGTTGGGAGCGGCGATTGGGCTAATCTGCTTACCTTTGAGACAGTCCCAGAAGACGATACAAGCCAAATATATGAAGCCGACGATGAAGGAGATGCCATTGCGCATGGCAACGGTGCTTTCAAGTCTGATAGGCATGGCAACACAGGCTCAGGTTACTATGACTTCGGTAGCTTCGACTTCCTTGAATTCGACATCAATATGGGAACTGATTCTGGCACCTATCCCCTCTCATTTCGTTATTCTGTGAGCAGCAGCAGCTATAATGGCAATCGACCTTGTCAGTTGTTCATCAACGATGAAATGATTTCGAACAAGTATGACTTCAAGTATACTGGAACAAAGAACTACTGGATGTACTCAGAGCTTTTGAATGTTGATCTCTCCTCAGGCTCCAACAGGATCAAGATTGTTGCATTTGATCAATCTGGTGGCCCTGATATCGACCACTTGCGTTTGGGAAAACCAGCGGCTGTTGTGATCTACCAGAATGGCCATGCTCGTGCAATTGCCAAGAATGGGCTTCATCTCGTGAGTATCTGTTTAGGTCATCAGTATGTCTAGTTCAATGTGATGTCAAGTCACATCTCTCACCTTGACTCTTCTATAATCACCACAGCTCGATGACTTTGAATACGAATTTACTGATCAAAATGTGTTTTGGGCAGATGAACCCTACCCACCGTTGGGGGATCTTTACATGCACCCTTATGGCCGTGCCGAAATCCAAACGCAGGATGGACCTGCACATTTAGATACCGGCAATGTAAGTTCTGCCCACAAATAATTTGTCTTGGACACTCTCTACTGGCCTTCACACTTAACTTCTCGTGCTTAACCTTGATCTCTTTTGCAGCTCCCTGTTGATTTTACGGGATATGAACAATACCTCCCTGAGAACTATTTTACTTTTGACGAAGACGACATCTTCGCCGAAACCTCATCTAATTTGTTGAACCAGTTTCTGGGGCTCAGGGGTAATGAGCTGCTTCTACAGGATGGCTATCATGGTCCTATTTGTGATCTTATACCTCCGTTTGCTGAGAATGGCGATGTGCCTGTGTTTGGTCGAATGATTGATGGTTCATATGTTCAATGGACACCCAAAGCTGTACTTGAAGAAAATGGTCCATCCATGAATGATGATCCTGGAGACATGGCTAGCAACGTGCTAAGTGATGGTGGTAGTGAGTGGTCCAACAAGACGGGAGGAGTCATGAAGTGCTCTAATGTTGGAAGATCATTTGTCAACGAGGAGACGTGCTTCTTGAGCAACGGCGCATGTCCCGCTGATGGAGTTGACACAGCAAATGGGAATAATGTGATTGTGTGTGGCAGCCACGGTGAAGTGGCTAATGATCCATCCTTGCCAGAGGCATATGGTATTGAAACAGAGATTCATGAGTATTACAAAGAGGGAGTTACGGAGAATCAAAAGGTGGGTCCTGCCTTGTCCATCCTTGTCCACTTTATTGTCTGTCCTTGCACCCAGTAGTTTTTACTGACTACCCTACGTTTTTCAAATTCATGACAGACTACAATTTGGACTGAAATTGCTCTATATAAGCCAGATCAAATTCGTCAACGTATGGCATGGGCCCTCTCTCAGGTAAGATCACCTTACTTCCAAGTATGGTTTGTGCAACACCAAGTCAACTGTGTTCATGACATGATTGAGTTGCATTTGCATATTGTATAGTTTTGCACCATCACTAACAAACTGCTATCCCCATCGTTCACTTGGAATTGACTTCTATTCCCCTCAGATTGTTACTACTGTTCCAGATAATATAGACGGAATCGATATGACTGAAATTCACTGCAATTTCTATGATATATTCGTTCGACATGGACTAGGAAATTACCGGGACATCCTACGTGAGGCTAGCTATTCACCTTTAATGGCTGAGCACCTCACATATGACAAGTCCAAAAGCACTTCGTATCTTTACAAATACGAGGATAAGAGACAGTCCAATGCTGATGAGAATTACGCACGGTAAGTCCAAATCATATACCCCTGCCTTTGATTGATTCACTCAACTCTGTCATCTCATACCCTTTATTCGTCTTTCAACTTTCAACAGAGAAATCATGCAACTATTTAGCATTGGACTGACTAAGTTGAACGACGATGGCACACCTGTGCTTGACCCCGTAACAGGAAATTCGCTCGAGACCTACACTAACGAAGACATTGTATCGTTTGCACGCTCTTGGACTGGATTCTCTCGACGCCCAGTACGAGGAAATAACGAGTCTAGAAAGACTGGTTCTGCCGATAATAGATTGGATCCACTTAAGGTTGTTGCCGAGTGGAGGGATCCCTTTCCCAAGACAAATTTAAAGGGCGGTTTCATTGGCGATGGCTACATGCTATGCACTGATCTACCACCACAGCCCTTTCTCAAGAAGGGAGCCAAATACCGTCTCCTGGGTTCCAAATCCATGCCGGAATTGATGATGGACTCAGAAGAATTGGCAGATGATGCAGCTCACAGCGTGTCACGAGTTGAACTAGCCTCTGGAGAGTTGTATGACCGTTTGTATAACGGTGGTAACTATGAACTCACTGTTGAGTTGGAAGCTGACCTTGCTTGCACTCCAGATACTGTGGAGTGCAAAGTAGAAACTGTCCGTGTCGTCAAAGTTGGACCCGTTTATTATGAATACGTTGAACGCGTGAGTTGTGGTAATGCCCTGCTGTCATGTGTTTGAACTAGGACCTATGTGTGTGTGTTGTTTCATTTGATATTATGACGTATGTGGCTCACATCCCTCCTCAACAACCACCCTAACAAAGGCATGTGTCCAAATGGCCTTTTACAACAATGGCAAGCAGGTACAACTCCGTACTAACACCTTGCGTGGTGCAATGTGTGCAAATGCAGATCTCACTGTTGCACGAGAAGCTTGCTGTCGACAAGATAGCTATTACGAAGTGAGGTCAGCAACAAAGGAGACTGACGTGACACATTTTTATGAGGGCGAGCGCATGACGTATGCGACAGCCCTGGAACGCTGCTTGGATTACGGAAGCGACCTTTGCGTGTATGAATCTGTCTCTGTTATCCCAAGCGATGATGCGTGGAGAGAGCATGGTTATCACTGGACGAACAAGGAATGTGGTATTAATGTCAAGGTTAACTCAGATGGGTACATTGCCATTGTTCATGATGCCATGTCAACATATGAAGACACGATTCCCTGGCTTGTTGAAGAAGAAAACTCAATGAATTGGTTTAAGGTCCATTGGGAGGGAAGTGGTGACTATCCTGGAAGTAGTGATATTAATACATGCGAGACCAACGGCTGCAAACACATGACTACTGGACACTGTTTGTGCAAGACAATTGTGACAGAGAGTATTGTCTTCACTGACACCACTGTTTCCAAAGAGGATGTTATGGGGCAACTCTTCATTGGGGCATACGGCCCGGGAGACAGCAGTGCACCTACTGATCTTGAAAATGGCGTGACTGTCCACATTGTGGGAAGCAATGTTGATGAGCACACTGTATTTGAAGTTCAAGACAATGGACAGACGATGTACTTGAAGAATGTTCTCTCTACAGCTAGTCTCGAAGGCTGGACATTGCCACCTCAAATCTACGAAGCCGAGGATGCCACAATTTCAAATGCTATTGTCAGAGGAGATAACACTGACTCAGCTACTGGAGGGTTGTATGCTCAGCTCTCTAGTGGAGTCAATGCTTCTACATATGTTTCATGGGAGGTGGAGGTTCCCGCAACAGCTGAGTATGAAATCTCATTGAGATATGCTCTTGACCATTCGCCACTACCACTATCTGTAAGTTACAATTCCGAAGTGGAGGATATGAGCTGCTTACACGTGGAATATATTTTCACTAACATACACTTTACACTTCTGTTCATCATAGGTCTTTGTGAATACTCAAGAGGTATTGCAGCTGCCATCCAACCCCAATACTCCCATCCCGCTCAACAGCTTTACTACCTCTTCTCCACTTCCATCCTCTCTTGACCGTTGTTATGGAGGTAAGTTATTTCTTGTGTTTGCCCTTTCATGAAATCATAGAGTCCACTCATAACGTTATTCTCGATCTACGTTCTTCGCTCTTATCCTCTTCGCTCTTATCCAATCATCCTATCACGCGCAACCTTCTTAGATTGTGACAGTGATGTTGACTGTGCTGCTGGGTTGTTTTGCATGCAAAATAATAACTATGAATCTGTGCCTGGTTGTTCTATTGATGAATCAATAACACAACATGGGGATTGCCCTCTTTGTCAAAAGAAAGGAACGGATTACTGCGTTGATTTGGATGACTTTGATTATGGCTTCACCCTAACCCCAACTGGAGGCTGGGATGATGACTGGCACATTTCAAAGCCTCTCACAGTCAATCTTATCGGTGAGCAAACTATGTGTCAAAGCTACACGTTTGAGGCTTGTTTTCTCACTCACCAATGCCATTCTTCACATCCGTCCTACACAGCTGGAAGTAACACTATTCGTGTACAAATCCCCCCAGCTTACACTAAAGGTCCCAATATCGATCACTTGATTGTTAAGGGTGCAAGTGCCACCATCCCTTCAAAATTCCGCAACCCACCTCATTTCATGAGTAAGTTGTCGCGCAATCAGATTTTGGAGTTGCTCTCCTCATTTGTCTCACTATCTCATTGCATGTGTATCTCCAGGCCTCATCCCCAGCTACAATTCAAATATCATTGGAGAACAAACCGTGCGGGATGCACAATACGAGACAGAAGCCGTCATCGATGCTTACTTTTATCATGACAATGTTGCTCCTTTCATATGCGTAAGAATCATGCAAAGATTTGGATTCTCAAATCCATCTGGAAGATACGTTGCAAGTTGTGTTGAAGCATTTAGAACTGGTACCTACCTGTCTGGGGGCGAGACCTTTGGCAGTGGCGAATATGGAAGCCTCGAAGCTATGGCAGCGTCAAGTAAGTTTCTAGTGTCGTGGCCCCTGCTTATCTCAATCATTTCATATCAGATACATTGACCTTTCATTTTAACTGTGTAGTCCTCCTTGATAGGGAAGCAACCGATCACGCAGTCACTCAGGATCCTTCACATGGCAGTATGCGAGAGCCTATTCTCAAAGTGACCAATCTAATGCGCTCAATGGATTATCAAACCCACATCCCTCTTACTCTTGATGGGCCTCTGATGCAAACTTCATACAGTGGTGCTAAGCTTTGGGATATTGCTAAAAAGATTGGGAGTGGACCATTCGACTTTCCATCTGTTTTCTCCTACTATCTGCCAGGGTATACCCCCAAGAGTGGCCCCATGGCTCCAACCAAGTTGGTTAGCCCCGAGACATCGCTTATCACCATGCCCAATGTCGCGAAGACCTTGAATGGAATGTTCTCGTTGATCAAGTACGGTCTTGGGGATTGCCACGATGGTTTATCGACAAGTCCAGGCTTTAACGTCAATTGTGTGGATGATGGGCAATACGAGAATTCATATGGACACTTGTTCTACCAGCCAGCTGCCAATATGTCTCCCATCATGCAAGCTGAAGAGTTATCTCTTCTCTTGACTGGAGGTCGTTTGGCTGATGACAATATCAGCAAAATTGTGAATGCATGTTCTCCTGAGCCAGATACAGGAAGCCAGTTGAGGTGTATGCAGCAGCTAGTTCTCACATCAGGCGAGTTCCACTCTACTAATGAGGTTCTACACAGTGGGGAAGACAGAGTTGTTGCTGAACCTTTGGGGTCGGCAGCTACCAGTGCAGCTGAACCGGAACCTTACAAAGCAATCGTATATTTCTATTTGGATGGAGGGATGGATAGGTAAGGAGAGGTTATTGTTTGTGGCTACTCACCTGGTGATTGGGTTGTTTTTGTGCATGTATAGTTTTACACTTTCACTAACAAACTGATCTTTCCTCCCCACTTCTTGTTGGAATTACTTCCATTGTTTCCGTAGCTACAACATGTTAGCACCCTACTCTTGTTCACCGATTGACCTCTATGATAACTACAGGAAGGTCCGGGGCCAAAGTGATATTGCAGAGGGGATTGGACTACCTCTGAGTCGCCTGCTGGAGATCCCTGCAAACAATGCAGATCAGCCCTGTCAAAGTTTTGGCATGCATGAGGAACTTGGTGTGCTTCGAGACTTGTACATGAACAATGAGTTGACCTTCATTGCCAATGCTGGCTTGATTCCAGAACCTTTAACGAGGGACAACTATCAGACAGGAAAGATGAAACTCTTTGCGCATGATGGGATGTCATTAGGATTGAAACTACTCGACATTCATGATGAATATGCAGGAACGGGTGTTTGTGGGAGAATGCTGGACGTGCTCACTCAAGCAGGAAAGCAAGTCAACGCCTTCTCCCTCAAAGGAGAGGAAGCATTGCTCGTAGGAGAACCCGGTGAAGGAGTGGGTCCATACATTGTTAGTGGTGATGGATTGTCTGCTCTCAACGAGGATCCCTCCATCGAAAATATGAACGATGTAATCCTGGCTATCAACAATGCTAGTACAGCTGATTCAGGATTGTTTGCCGAGCAATGGTCGTCAAAGCTGTGTGATATATTCGTCAAGAATGCACTGCTAAAAAGCGAACTTGACAAAACCTCACTTGCAACTAGTTGGTCGAGCGATGATGATACGAGTAGGGAGTTCCAAATTGTTACACGCATCATGCAGACTAGAGAGGCAAGGGGTGTCTCGAGGGATATATTTTTCATTCGCATGGGTGGATTTGACACTCATCAACTTGTTGATTCGAGGCTGACCGGCAAGTTCACTACAGTGAACAATGCCATTGGAGACTTTGTTGCAGAGGTCAAAGCACTGAACCTGTGGGAATCGACTGTTGTAGTTCAATTCAGTGAATTTGGACGTACATTGGACCAAAACAGTAACGATGGTAAGTCTGTCGACCTTGCTTTTTTGTAATAGATACCTATTCTGTCATCTCATGATGATCTCCATCTCTATCTTCTAGGGGCCGATCATGGCTGGGGAGGACACCATTTCATGCTGGGTGGATCCGTCAAAGGTGGTAGAGTTCTTGGGGAGTATCTCAGCACCTTTGAGCCCGGCCCTGAAAACGAACTTATGCTCCCAGATCGAGGCCGAGTGATTCCAAAGTATCCGTGGGATGCTATGTGGAAAGGAACTGCAGAATGGTTTGGAGTCCCTGCGGCGGGGCCTGACATGGAGAAGGTTTTGCCAATGCACAACAACTTTCCGGATGATCTTCTATACGGTAAAGAGCAGCTCTTCAATATGTTGGGCACAAATGGGGAGGAAAGCACCTCGTAAAAGTAGTTTAAGGTTCTGTTTGGGTGGTGACAGAGGTGAAGATAGGGTTTTAGTAGCGTGCTTGTGAGAAGTGATAACCAATCTTTATTATTGGGGTCAAACAGATGGGGGTTTGTAGTGGTGGAGATCGGGAACTGGGGATTTAATAGGTTGCTCTGAGGAAGAATGTCCAGATGTACACGTATGAGTGGAACTATAACATTCGATGAGTCTCAGCAAAGGGATTAGGAATAGGATTATAAATCTGTTATCTAAGATGGGGGTATAACTTCCTATGTTTTGTTGTCAGACGATGCCCTCATTTCAACAACTCTACAGTGAAGCTAATTTTATTATATAGTTCTCAGCATTATTACTCCATACTCTGACCATGTTTGCGGCCAGAACCGCAGAGTAATAATATTGGTTTCCTCCTCCACCGGAATCATTATGTGTGATCAGAATTATCGTCAGTGTCATCTTCTCCTCGTTGAATTTTTGTTGGATGACTTGCGCTGCTTTCCATCCTCCTTCAATCCGAACGCCGATATTCCCCTTTTCCCGGGCTTGTGTGAGCAGCGGTATTTACTTCCATGTGACATGGCATAAGATAACGTACAGTCAGGGTTTTGGCATTTTGCCTTGTATCTAAGTCTGCAAGCACCAGCTGTTACTTAATGCATAGACATTACTTCAAGGTACATGCCACTTTTACCCACAGGGAAAACCCCTACTATGCCACGTACCATGAACAGTCTATTTGATGGACAATAGGGTCAACCTTCCTGTGTGATCCCCACTCTGAGTAACACTCCTTCGCCTGAGCTAAGAAGCCTAGTATTGTATCAAAGTGTCCGTTCTTCATAGAACTGAGCAGCAAGTTCAAATGCCAAACCCTGCTCGTGTAGAAGTCCCTATGTACGTGCTGCTGATATTGCTGAGTTGTAAGCCATTTTGGCATCATCATGCTTGTCCTCAATGGCGAAAATTTTGGCTTCCAGCAAGTGAACTTTTTTGACCCAACGTTTCGTGGTTTTGAGTGCTGACTTGGCAATAACTTGGTTTTTGTTTCTAGCGTGTGTGCCTATACTTCGACCTGCAGACGAAGACACACGAAACAATCCCATGATAAAATACACTGATGACCCTCTTCAGCTGTGTAATAGCACGTATCATACCTCTCACCGCCGGGCAAACTTTCCCTTCCAGAATGCCCGCATTACTTGATGAAAACCCGCTTGTCTTGCATCACTTTCAACTTGTTCTTTGAGCAATTCACTGTCCGCCTTGGCAGCTAGAGCGCCACACGAACTTTTGAAACCCTCGAGGAAATATCTACCGACCAAACAGTTGATGGGGTATCCATACACACAAGTAGAGTAGGACTCATTGGCCTTGTGTTGGGCATGCATGGTTTTAGAGTAAAAGGGTACAGTAGGCATCCAACTTGTCATAGCAATGTATGATATCAAAATGACAATATGAGATCTGACATCGTTCTACAGAGAAACAAAGTCACCCCCGCACACTAAACGATAGAATTACCAAGGCATCGTCCATTCTCAATCAATTCATCACATCATCCGGCGCTCGCTCCATGTAGCCACCGGCTAATGCCGCGTTACCTAAAAGCGAGAAGGATGCATGCTTAGATGTTTGGGGGAATAAGAGGGTACCGCACAGCGCCTCTTTTATTCCATATAATGAATGGCAGCACTGTAAATTTCGAGCTCGACTTGGCCCCCCTTCTTCGCAGGACTGTAATTCAACTCTGCAATGTGGATGTGTTGTGTAAGATGGGCAAACGAATGATTGCCGTGGTTTCTCTGGGTCAGCAGTAAGAGATATCATGTCATCAGTGATTTGTCCGTTGGGCATATTGTTGAGAGTGTCAGCCCAAGTTGTTGGCAATGATATCGATCCGTTTCGTCGACTAGCGACTAGTGCATAGGCTGATTATCTTACACCGTCATGAACATTCCTTCTGTCCACTCCATAAATCCTTCACCAATGTATCGTTGGCTACTGCTTAAACATCATCATATTAGGGAATGAAGAATAACATCACTGTCCGTTCATTGCTTGATATCACCCTCATGAATAGTAAAAGAGTGACAAATGGAGGTTGAGATCCATTCCATCGTCGCTCACAGGAATATTTCCCATTGATGCCTGATTAAGCTGTTGCAGCAACGGCCTATCATGCCATCGACGGAGAGCGAAATATCAGTGCATGACTGCGTGAC
>JALLBF010000188.1:0-12418 GCA_036939945.1 Thalassiosira sp. AJA248-18
TTGGATTGTTTTCCCATGGTGGTCTGATGTTGTTGGTCGCTATGGTGGTGCAAGGGTTGGGTATGATGGTCGCTTGGTTGAGCTAGCTTGGTTGGAATGAAGCCGAGCGAGATGAAGAATGAAGATTGGTTGATTCGGGTGTTTGTGACGCCGGCCAGACGTTGGCGGGAAGGTTGGCGCCGAAAGCATCATCACCCCCCCCGCCCGATCGACGCGACCTCTTCAACAACTCAACCTCTTTCTCAACTTCACCGACATACACTTCAAACCATCAAAGGCAAAGGTCCGCCATCATGAAGATGAAGCGACAACAAACCCACCACGCCAGTATGCCATCAGCATTCTTACTGGCATTGACGCTATTGCATCCATTGCTCAATAATCATGATGGAGGAGCATTAGGCTTTCAGCTATCACCGTCAAGAGCAGCAGTGTCATCGACGTCGTCCATCAGGTTTAGTAGTGCCATCACGAAACATCATCATCGTACTAGTCTTCAGCAGCAGTCATCTACTACCGACGTTGATGAGGAGGCTACGACTACTACTCTTTCTGGACCGTAAGAAAATCTAT
This sequence comes from Thalassiosira sp. AJA248-18, assembly GCA_036939945.1. Taxonomy (NCBI): domain Eukaryota; phylum Bacillariophyta; class Thalassiosirophyceae; order Thalassiosirales; family Thalassiosiraceae; genus Thalassiosira; species Thalassiosira sp. AJA248-18. The sequence goes on from JALLBF010000188.1 coordinate 574, forward strand.
ACTATTAATTTCTCTACCCACCAATCCTATTTTTTTACATTTCGTGCTGATATACTGTGTTTATTCTTATCTTCCATCACAAATAATAAAATTATGGTATCATACTTATTATCACAGACCTGCCATCACTGCTCGTGATCTCACCTGCTCATTTGATGGGTAAGCAAGTCAACATCGATTTGTTTTTCTCGTCTAGGTTTTCTCTCTTTCATATAATAACCCTTGTCATATTTCTCAATCGGTTTGCACATCGTCATCACAGGGGGGACACTTATCAACTACAATCTGCAACGTACAATCTGCCTCGTGGATCTCGAGTTGGTTTAGTCGGGAGGTGAGTATCCAAAACAGTTGTACATTCTACATTTATTTTATGCAGATACGATTTTTTACTGATCAAAAATATTCCAATTCAATAATATATATCATTATATGCATTCTTCAATAATATAGAAATGGATGCGGAAAGTCAACATTCCTAAGAATACTAGCAGAGGCATCTTGCGGATATGAAAATACAGACAGCAACCGACTACGTGACAATATTTCCTACACGGGAGAAGTCGAATGTCCTCGAGATGTTTCCGTTGCATTCGTGGAGCAGGAACCCCCCTCTCCATCGGATGTTACCGTTTCCGATGCATTACTGGGTGTTACAAAAATTGACCAATCTACTAGTGGCGGAGGTGGCGGCGGCATGGGAGGGGGGCTCAACACAGTCTACGAGGTAGTTCGTGATTATCGACTAGCATCCCTCAATGCTGCCACGGACCCCGATGGATTTGCCAATGCCGCCACAGCCATGGATGCCAACGATGGGTGGAGTGTACTAACGAAGGCGGAGGAGGTGTCGACTCGTCTTCGAGTGAGGCATTTGGAAGATCAACCATTGAGTTCGTTGTCTGGGGGAGAGAGGAAACGTGTGGCGTTGGCTGCGGCTTTGGTGCGGGAGCCGGATGTGTTGATATGTAAGAGAGATGATGCACAGTGCGATGTATGCAAAAAAGGATCCTGGATGCAATGTATAATTTGAATTTTGATGTGTAACTTATCTGTGGTTGCTTTCGTATGTGAATGATTCCTACTGCAGGCGATGAACCCACGAACCATCTTGATTTGGCCGCAATACGCTGGCTGAGTGATCTGATCAACGAGAAGAAGAAAATGACCTTTCTCACTGTGACACATGATCGTGCCTTCCTCGAGGAAGTTTGCACCAGCATTTTGGAGTTGGATCGAGGACAATTCTATATCTATGAAGGAGCATATTCAAAGTATCTAGAAGGGAAGGAAGAGCGACTTGCGAACGAAGATCAAGCTTTTCGGGAAGCGAAGGGGAAGTTGAAAAAAGAATGTGAGTGATATATTACTGTGTATACTTCGCAACATGTGCCGCCTCCTATCCACACCATGGGACATGAGCTGAATATTTTATCATCACTTTTCCCATTGCTTATTGTTACGTTTTTTGCTGAAAATCTAATCTGCTATTGCAGTGGCCTGGATGAGGAAACAACCTCAGGCCAGACAGACAAAACAGAAGGCGAGGCAAGACGCGTTCTACAAATTGGAAGCATCAACAAAGCCTCGAGTGAAGGATCCAAAACTTGAGATGGCCGAGGACGGACAACGAAGGCTGGGAGGAAATATTTTGAAGGTAAGTTATGCAGCATGATGCTGCGGAACAAAACTCTAGTTGAAAAATATATCATCACTCATATATTTTTTACTTTTGCTCAAAAATATTTATTCTGAAACGAATCATAGTTGAGGGATGTTAACCTATCATTTGGAAGTAATAAGATGCTGAGCGATTTTTCTTATGATTTCAACAAAGGTGATAGAATCGGTATAGTTGGAAGAAATGGAGTTGGTAAAGTGAGTTAGCAACTACCAAAACCATTAGAAATTGCAATGGTGCATATACTCGCTCTCACATCTTGCTTGAACAAATATTATTAGACCACATTTATCCAAGTACTCACTGGAGACCAACCAGTCGATTCAGGAACAGTCGAAGCAGGGGACACAGTTATCTTTGGGAAATACGAACAAATGGGAATCCCATTTCTTGACGAGAATCAGAGAGTGTTGGATTTCGTTAAACAGAGAGTGGAGGCTAGCTCTGGTGCAAGCATGGCCGAGGCTCCTTCAGAGGCGATGCAATTGTTGAGACAGTTCCAATTCCCAAGACCGCGGTGGAATGAAAGGTTTGTTAGTATGACATTTTAATCATTGCTGTCCATATGCGCCCATCCTAAACATGGTTCCTTGCTACAACATCCATGCCACAGGGTGTCGATGCTCTCTGGTGGTGAAAGACGCAGGCTTCAATTGTTGTCAGTTCTTACAAAGGCACGTTATGTACATCTAATGTTGACTATTGTCACTATTCATTTTGCAAGCTAACTATCTGAGCTTTTCTCTCTTTATTGTCTTTGCAGCGCCCCAACTTTTTGATTTTGGATGAGCCGACTAACGATGTGGACCTCGACACATTAAGAGCGCTTGAGGGTTATTTGGACGATTACAAAGGTGTTCTCGTCATCGTTAGCCATGATAGGTCATTCACAGATCAGGTGTGTATATGGAAGACATAATTTTCATCGAATTGCTTGTTGCGAGTTCCCTCTAACATGACCATGCCAAAACCGACAACGCCACCCGCCAGGTTACAAATCATCTCTTTGTATTTGAAGGAGATGGCACAGTAAAAGACTATTTAGGGTCATTATCTGACTATGCTGAATGTCTTATTGAACAGGAGAATTCAGTGGACATGGAATCTGGTGCAGGTGGAGATACAAAAAAGTCATCATACAAAGAGGATAAAGAGAAACGGCTCGAGCGTAAAAATGGAATCCGGAAAATGAAAAAAGAGCTGGGGAAGATTGAGCCAGCCATTGAAAAACTGAAAGCGAAAGCAGCGAAGTTGCAAACTGAGATAGACAATAGTGCTGATGAAGGTTGGACTGTCCTCGCCGATCTCACCGAAAAATTGCAACTGATCAATGAAGAAATTGACGAAAAAGAGATGCAATGGTTGGAGGTAGCAGAGTCATTGGAGATGTTAGAAGAGGAAGAATCAGCTGTGGCAACTTGAGTGACAAGAACTGAGCAGCGCTGTGATGCAACACTTTGGGTTGTCTGAAACATATCTGTGCACATAAGGCTACAATATTAGCACCGATGTCGTGCCCGATTTTACACTGTCTAATGCCGAACCATTGTGGCCAATTACCGTTCTAACATGCTCCCTGATACAAATGGTCATTGAATCAAGGTGCAGGGCAATAGATGACAAGGATGCTCCCCTTCAATGTGCCGTCGCTATTAACGTGATTGCAATCTAGCTTTCTTGGCAGCTTCATATCTCTGCTTCCCGAGGTAAGCATTTCGCAAATCTTCATCACTCTCCAGCTTCAGCTTTGGAACAGATGCCACCTTTCCATCAGATCCTATTGATACAAACGAAAACAACCCCCTCGCGACCATGATATCTTCCCTGTCCGAAGCAGCCGATGCCACAGATGCCACCACTTCAATCTCCAAAGATTTCGAGGAAGCGAAGACAACTTTACTACGTATTGTGCACAAGTCTCCAAGCCGAACCCACGATACAAAGTCCATATCGGATATGGCAACCGTGACCACATTCGTCCGACAGTGACGCCACGCAGAACACCCTGCTGCATTGTCCATGAGCTTCATAACGAAGCCACCGAATGCAATGCGTTCCTTGCTGCAATCCCCCGGCAATACCATCTGGCAAAGCACTTGCTCAGATTCTTTGGGGCTACGACCTTCCGAGGGTGCAGCGTATTGACTTTTGAACGTGTCGAAATCAGCATCGGTTTCCATAGCAACATCTGTTGCAAAATCCTCAGCAATATTATTCTGCGAAGTACTCTTTCGCATTTCATATTTTGCTTTTGCCTTCTCATATTTCTGAATTGCAGCTTCTCCCTCCGGCATCTCCATCGGCAACATATGTCCAATCTTCCAGTCCTTCTTCTCCCCAACCATGGGGACATACCACAGCCAACCGGTGTTGGTAATATGACGCCTACCTTTGGATACGTCCTCGGCAAATACCACAACCTCCACCAAAATGCTCTGCTTCGACGTGAAGATAATTTCACATGTGCACGAACCTACTTCTCCGACAAAGATTGGTTTATGGAAGGCCATTGTTTCAAAGCGGACGAGGGCGGCTATGCAGTGTTTGTTGCCTTTGCTTTCTTTGTTTGCCTCTTCGCTGGAGGACATCATGTAACGGGTTGCCGCGATCATTCCTGCCTCCTCCATGAGTTTGAGCGTCGTACCTCCATGAACGTTCCCGGACGGATTGGCGTCATCGGGTAGGAGGAGACGGGCTACGACGACAGCTGGTGCTGCTGCTGTTCTGTTGGTGGTGGATGCCATGGTGTGTATGATTATGCTTGTATTTTCCTTCTATTCAAAGGTTGAAGTTTTGTGTTTCTGTATTGGTGTTGGCTGTAAGTAAGTGTTGTTGTTTGTTCTTCTTGCTTGTCTATGTTGATATTTGTGAGAGTTTGTGCGAAGGCAAGAAATGAATCTGGGTGTTCTCTGTTCTCATCTCGTGGTCAGGTTCATGAGTGGGTCGTGTTATGATGTTATGATGGTTCGTTCATCTTGGTTCATGGTGGTTCATAGAGGTTCATGGTGAGGGGTGAGGGCAGTTGAGTGTTTCGGGGGGGGGTAATCTTTCATCAAAAGTAAAGGTGTGTATCTCTTGGCGTATTTTTCATATCCGGGGATAAACTAACTAGATATGTTTGCAAGAAGGCGACATATCTTCTTGGATAGAAGGGGATAGGAACTCTCTGAACATGGATACTTTGTGCAATATTTATGATCAAACCTGCGATATTATTGTTGATCACATACCCACACCATGTTCATTGGATAGGCTCTTTTTGTTTTCCCCCCTGGTTTGGAGGAGCTCCCTCTCTAGATCTTCATCGTCCAAATCCAGAATCCAGAACCCCACCGCCCACCCCTCCGAGATCCGCCGACCGCCGACCGACCGCCGACCGCCGACGCCGCCAATTCCACCTAGAGGTACCTACCACCTTCCACCCCAATATTATTCTCAAACCCCCCCCGCCCCATCCACCCTCCTCTGTGCAAAAGGGAGGCCACCGCTTCTCCCTCCACCCCACATCGTCTCAGTGCAGCGCAAAATCACTCTTGCCCACCGCCAGCCGTCGATACTCGGGATCCATAACCATGGCCGTGGCGTCCAAAAAATCCGCCGATGGCAAAGCCAAGGCAGATGAGCCCAAGAGCCAGGATCCGTCGTCATCCACCAAGACCACCAAGGAAGTCAAATCTTCATCGTCGGGCCGCTTTTTGCTCGTACAACTCTTCCTCGCCGTGATCACGGGAGCTGCAATCGGCGGCTACCTCGCCGCGTACATATTGGAGACGGAATATCGTGAGTTTCATCATGTGTCAGCATGTGTGGTGGTCATTGCTCAACATAATATTTTACTCTCGTGCTGCATTATGTCGTGGAATATCAAAATCTGACAATTAACATATTCTTGTGATGATAATAACCATCACTTATTAGAAAATATCGTCTCAACGCTACAGTCAGATCATCAATTCTCGCTACTCAATACTCAAAATGATTACATTAAATGTGAATCTAATCTGTCGGATGAGAAACAATCCAATGAGGAAGTGGTGGCCAAGTTACGCATCCATGCCGATCAAAACGAAAGAGCGTTTCAGCAAAGAGCCGAGCAGTACTTGAAGGAAACGAATATGGCATACAAGGTTACCAACGAGGGGCTCGAGGTTGCATCGACTCGTCTAAAGACGGAGGTTTCGAAACACGAGTCAACGCAGCTAGAGTTAGCAGGGGCAAATAAACGGCTACAGGCTATTCGAAATACATTGACCGAATTACAACGGTCAGTGGAGACATGTGAAAACGAGCTCAATGCTTCGGAGAGACAACTTGATATCACGGAAAAACAGAATGAGGTATTCTCAGGAAAACTTAATCACTTACACCGCGAATTGGATGCAGCCGAGGAGGAACTAGATCGCAGGGATATCGAACGAATGGAGTGTGATGAACACCATCGAAATATGTTGGCATGCCGTGAATCATTGCAAGAGACCCTTGTCGAACTCGACAATGCCAAAACGACAGTACCACAGCCAGCAGCAGCAGATGACGAGGAGTGTGAGCTCAAGATAAAAAGCGAGACAACAAAGCTTGGGCTTGAGAAAGATTTGCTTGAGCGTGAGAGAAATGTGCTTGAGCGTGAAAGAGATGCGTATGAGCTCAAGACAAAGTCCATGGTGGAAAAGATCAGTTTTAGAAGTCGGAAAGAGGTGTTGGAACAGTAAGTATTTTTTGTTTGCAGATTTGACACTTGCGATAGAATGAAATTGAATCTTTTGCTGACTGCATTGATTGCGCACACCCATCTTCGTCTCTCTCTCTCTTTAGATTTGGACCTGGGCCCCACTTTGTTAAAATTACCTTGGCCTTCCCCTCCTCTCCTGAAAATGAATCCATACTGCTAGAACTCGCCCCCCTTGACAGTATGCCCCACACACTCTACACCTTCCTCAATATGATTCAGAAAAAAATGTATCTTAAAGGTACCTTCATTCTTTCACGCGAACACATTCTTGTGGGTGGACCGATTGATGCTCACAATGACGAAAACAACGAACAGTTGGAACAGCGAATGTTACGTGAGGGATATTTCCCCCACGGGGCTCTATTATTTGAGGAGTATACGCCAGACTATCCCCACACGTCGTATACAGTGGGGTTTAATAGTGTTGGGGGACCGATTTTCTACATTAATATGCAAGATAATTCAGAATTGCATGGGGCAAATGGTGACAACGAAGGCGATCCTTGTTTTGCGAAAATTGTGGAAGGAGTGGATGTGATTGAAAGAATTAGAAGGATTCCTAAGATGGCGGATGATTCTTTGGAGTCGGCTGTGTATATTGTGGACTCGCGCGTGGTGAATATCACAGCATAATAATGGATTGGGACTGGTCGCACATTTGGAATTGACAACAATTCCTACATCTGTTTCCTCACTTTCGAGATAGTCGTCTGCGACAAGTACCACTCTTGTGGAGTCAAAAGTTCGAATATGATTATATGTCTTGAGTGATGTTCATAACCCCGATATAAAGCAGCTTACTTCATCCTTGCTTCATCTTCATATCCGAAAAATACCTACAAGTTGCTACAAAAAAGTTGTTCATGTTCGCGACTTAGATAAATCACCGTTTGTCTGACTTCAGCATGTATGCATGCTGTGAACAAGCTAAAAGTTAACAGGCAGTATTGATGCAGATTTCAATATGGTCTCTCTACTCTACATAGCGAACTGATTTTAGGCCCATTACCGTCGAAAGGTAGTGCTGGCACAGAGCTACATTTTAGCTGACTTTATATTTTCCTCTAGCAGAAGTTATATGCCAGCGTGTAAAAAAGAGATGCAGGTAGTACGAACTATGTTAGTACGATACCTGCAGTGAGTTATAGTTTTTGTTCCTCTTTGGCAAAACTTGCATCTAATAGAGTATCAAATTCAGCACCAGCTTTTAGCTATATTCAACCCAACCAAGCTTCAGTCCCAAACATCTACTTTCAAATCATTTTCGTTAATCAAGGGCTCAGTTTCGGGTACATCATCTTCTGGCGTCTTGGTATTATATGCAACGGCATTCATGATTGCCGACAAAAACCAAAGAATTGTCGCCGAGATGATGCACTTTGCCCCAGTAGAAAGGCTACACGTCTCCTCAAACGCAATGTCGCTGATAGGGGTGTTGCTCAAAGCCGCAATGAAAGAATTGTTTTTGCAAGCGTTACTACTGATGAAGATCAAAGAGATAGCTTGAAATAAGGAAGCGAAGAAATAGGTGATGCTTGTGACAAGTTGAAGCTTCGGCACCTTATATAATTCACACGCTGCGAGAAAAAATAAGTTCAGTCCTACAAAGCCCAGAATGATTGGCAAGATCGTCATGGCTCTTGCCGTAACCCATTTCGCGTCAATATCGTTGCGATCAGAGTAACCGGTGCAATGTTCAACGATGTAAACGTCTCCGTTGGTGTGGTTATAGAAGCTTAAAGTTTCGTGACGCCATGGATCAAAGTGCACAGTGATCGGAGTGTCAAATCCACTGACAGAGGTGAATTTAATAAAGTTGCATCGGACTACGGTTAAAACTGATAGGAAAAATGCAGCGATGGCGGAGGCCGTTTGAAGAACTATTCGGCACAGGCTACATCAGAAAAGTGGTGTGAGTTGGGGAGCGATGAAAGTGCAGTTCCAGTTGGAGAGCGATGCAAGTGCGGCTGCGTTAAAAATGCGTGGGGCAACTTACTGCTTTGTTTCTTCATCATGTTGAGGGGCCATGGCGCCGGGATTATTCGTCATGGAGGCCGCGAGGAGTAAGAACTGGTATGAGGTATGAGTGAGTATCGAATATCGAAAGAGTGGACAATTACGAACCCATCTAAGATGGGGTATGGGGAGGTATGGGGTCTGCTATCTGCTAGCTAGCCTTACCTAGCTAGCTAGCGCTGCTAGCTGAATGTCGGCTTGGTGCGCCCAGCGACATAAAGAAAAAACGTCTCATACTATTCCTCCATTGTCCTACGCAAAGGATACCTTAGATCTAAGATAGATTGGTAGCTATTGGACGGAGGCTATTGGTACCTAGGTAGTGCGTGCTCTCGCTGGTTGTCACCCATAGCAGCACTTCTATCTCTGAGCTCTCTCTACTCTCTAGAGCGAAAAAGGAAAAAGGAAAAAGACAACGCCGGGTAGAAGGAATCATAAGAATCTCTTTTTGATCCTCTCTAGTGGGACGATATCTTGGGACGATAGGCGACTACTTTTCTAGAGCAATGCTTCTGGTCAAAAGGGGGTGGGCTTCACAGTGAAAGAAGTAAAGCTCATACATTCGGTTGGTCTTTGCTTTTATTATTTTTATCTCCACACTTTTTATCTCCCGTACCAGGTAGTAAGTGGTACCCAAGATAATGTCCCTCTTTAGACACGCTGCTGCGCTTGGAGGTCAGGGCACGAACGAGCCAATTTCTCAATCTCAATATCATTGGCGTCAGTAACAGACTCATATCCATCCTTCCAACTACTCTTCGCCTTCTGCTGATGTAACCTAAGAATCTTCAATAGTCCGATAACCGCCACGAATACTGCACATGCTACAAAACCTGAAGAGTCACCACCACTCCAGTTGCCAACATGTTCCTTGATTTGGTGGTGTCGGCCATGGACTTGAATGTAATCCCACGGAAGAGTGTTTATCTCATAAAGGATGGAACCCAGAGCCCAACCAATCTTCTGGCCCTTTATAACATCGGTGGCGATAATGTGATCGTCCTCATTGAATCCATATCCATGGCGTAGTATTGAGTGGACATAAGCAGCATGGAAACAATAGGTGGCGAGCGCATCCTCATCCAATGTAATGTTTTTATTTGCTTCGTTGTATTGCACCAATTGTTCCCAGCTCTGCGAGCACACTTGCTGCCCCCTGCTCTCAATCTGTGCAATGCTAGATCGCGGCTGCAGTTGCAAAAATTGGTACACATGATAGTAGTTCGAAAATGCATAGAACTCGCCAAAAGATGCCTCTTGAGTAGGAAGCTCTGGTTGGTACACACCTCCAAAAGAGCACGAGCCGTGATGAGAGAAATCGCACCAGGAGTTGGTCTTTTCGTTCAATATCTCCCGCGCCAGTGCCTTGCACTTCCCCCAATCTCCTGTACTTTCCTTGTTGACTAATATGGCATGATAAAGTCCATCATCTGGAGTGGTTGAAGAAGTAGCGAAATCATCCACTGTTGAATCCCATGTTTCAACGCCATTTTCATCGAAGTGGACGCGCGTTTTGAATTCTATCTTCTTGCTGCCACCTCCAGGTAGGCACGGATCATACACTCCCTCAATCAACCGTGTTTTTGCATTAGCATTCTTCACCAGCCGCGCTTTTCTCCTTGTTTCTGCCATGTTCATACCAAACATCAGATGAGATTGGGCATAAACGTTCCAATGCTTTCCTTGCCCAACCTGCAATTTGAACAAATTACTCATCACATCTCCCTCTGGTTGATAAAAGCTGATTTGCGATGAGGCTCCTCCCATATCCAGCGCCCCATAGGTTTGTATGGCACCACCATAGGCTTCTCCGGCTCCCTCAGAGTTGTGCATGAGGTTTCCTAGTAAAAAGTTCACTCCAGTCCAACCATACACTGCCTCTTCCTCTCCAGAAATGACCCGGACGCGCTCTGTCTCGTCCCAAAATGGACAGTAGGTTTCATTCGCGAACAGATTTCTCACTGTGGAAATGACACGTTGACGTTTATGAGATGGAATGGTCCTTAAACCGGCAGTTGCTTTCAAGAAGATTGGAAAGTTAGAAAACTCTGATTCTTTTTCGTGTAAGACCGACTTGGCGAAAGACAGTAGGGGCTGGAGGTATTTTGCAATGGCCTATCAAACACGGAAAATCGATGTTAGAACCAATGCATCAATGCAGCCAAAAAAAGGATTCTTCCACGGAATTTTCACCCTTACCTCTTCCAGCTCCTCGTCTCCTTCAATATCTGCGAAGTCACTAATTCCAGGCCTTAATCTCTCAGTCCACCTTGATTCGGTACCAGGAAAGCTTAATTTTTTTCCAGACACTGCAGCGGCTACATCCCACTTATCGGCCAAGACTCTCGGTTCAAACTCGTATATGTGCATGCGTGAGCCTGTAGATCCCGCGTCGATCTGAAACAATTATTGATACAAGCAGCGGTTGAAAACGAAATAGGCACCAATGTTAGCCACGATACACACATGATATGGACACTTGAAATGGTAACAGTTATCATATATATAAGCAACGCACGTACCATCAAACCATGGACAGTCATCTTCTCGATTCCAGGATTCTGATAGAGCTCATGGAACTTTTTCTTCCTCTTCTTCTCCGCCTTCCTCTGTTTTTTATCCGCCGACTTCTGTTCAATTAACTCCAGCCTAAGGTCCTCTTCGTATTTGAGGTTTTCCAATTCGATCGGGTCAAAGTCATCGTCGTCGTCATCCGCCTTCTTGCCCGCCTTGGAAAGACGGCGAAGATGTTGGTCTTGCGCTGGAGATGTTGCTGCTGGTGCTGCTTGATCGGCGACAGTGGCATGCTCTCGGCGAGAGAGGTAGGCGTTCCAGGAATCGTCTCCTTCATGTGGGTGTTTCATCTCGAGGGCGGTCATATTCTTTGTTGCGTGTTTTACAGTTCTGTTTGTGGTTAATACGCCGATTTGCAATTTAATTGTTCATTCAATTTAATTGAATGAAGTAAAAGGTTGAGCAAAAAAAATGACAAGCCCAACGGCCAACGGAAGTGGAAGAAGATTGACTTTTGGTGGTTGCTGCATCCAGCCCAGGAACACATCTATCAACATTGTGTTCCTGGCTAGCTGCATCCGCCCGGGGTATCGTGTATGTAGCTGTGCGTGTAGGTACCTACCTAGGTAGAGAGTGTGGACACGCGGAGGAGGAAGAACGTCACACATCACGGAATGCGGATTACTGTTTCCTACATACGTATGTACCTTGGTATTGAATCTTGATGAATCTTCCCTTCTTCCCATGTCGTCTCAATCCCGCTTGCTGGCTGTGACGTGGGGGGTTTGGATTGGCCTTACTTGTCATGGCATGTTCCCGCCAAAATTCCTTGTCTCGTTTCGTTTTTCCAGCGGCCGCCTTGATAGCTCTAATTTTCAAAATCTTCCGAACTGCCAGCACCCTCA
>JALLBF010000189.1:0-12379 GCA_036939945.1 Thalassiosira sp. AJA248-18
TACCGTAGCCAGTTGTTGCGTGTTCCAACTCGCTACCGAAATGAGACAGTGGCCCCAAGATGTGCGTGATAAGGATTCCCCGGTGTAAAGATTAAAGAACCCCAAAAAGTATCCAAGATACATTTAACTTCCCGCCAATATTCCGGCCATATTATCGTACAACAACATCATTCCTCTCTCTCTCTAAAAGAGAGGTACCCTAGAGGATCACGGTAGGATACGAACCTGCTGGGTACCTCTAGAGAGGTAAGGGTATCAAAATATTTGACATCAAATCTGCAACCTCTCAAACACACAACCCAAGTACAATAATATCCAAATCCCAACAACAATGGGCAGATGGCAGCAGCACGTATCACCCATGCAGCAACAGCAGCAGCACCACCACCACCACCTTTCTACAACTGCTGACACTCCTTCCACTATCACTACGGTAGACTACGCACTGCACTACTGCTCTTCCTACTACTAACCTGCTGCAGAAATTGAGATAGATGCAGCAGCGACGGCAACAAAACACAACACCACCGGCAACTGCTCATACTCCAACTCCAAGCAGTATCAGCAATAACAACAGCAGCAGTACTCTCAAAAGCATAATGTCAGTAGTGGTGGCGTAGGCGTAGGAGGGAGCAGGTGAGGGGGGGATATGGTTGAGGGGGGCGAAGGCGAAGGGGGTGAGCGAGCAGACAGAGAATGGCGATTAAGTTAATATTAGAAATGGAGGTGGTTTTATTAAAACAGGATTCAAGTATCAAATGGATACGAAAATGTTTGAGGATGTGTGGCTTACCTGGTTCTTCCAGTTCCAAGCAAATTTCATGTAAAATGAAATCCTAAAATTAGCAATTGTTGTCAACTATTGAAATAGTAATGGTATTTTAATTATTTATTATTATCTATTAGTGGTTTATTTTGAAGCAGATGATCATAATATTATTATGTAGGTACATACATAGTGTGGCGCTCTCAAGTTCGAGTGACATTTTTTTATTATCTTACGGGGATTTTTCGGTCAATCTTTTGCGTCATGCCATTTTTATGAGAAACAGGACTGCCCATTACACTTCCACTACACATCACCTGGAAGACCCCACATTGGCGATAACTTCCTACGTAGACGTAACATAGGATCGTCCAGTATTAATTATTGCCAACGTGGGGTCTTCCCGGAAGAAGCACAATGCTTGTTTCTCCCCCCTAAACCTAAAAATGCCCGCCAGAATTCTCGTCGCCGCCAGGGCGCCAGGCAAAAGCGGGGGCATTGAGGGGGAAATATCCATTCACGCTTTTTCCTGGGTTTGTGCCGAGGCTTCGACACGAACCTCCATCCCATTATCTTCTTCTTCTTTTGGTCAGGTGGATGGGTGTGGGTGGTACGGCATCTAAGTCAACGCATCCAAAGCTAGTGTAGTGTAGGTGCTGTCGAAGTACAGTACACTCTAGGTAGGTAAATTCTATCTTCTATCTAGATTCAATAAGTAGGTAACATGCTTCATACTCCACCGACCATTGCCATATTTTTCTGCTGGTGCCGCAACCACCCAAAAGCCACCACCACACACTTCCGCCACCACCACCACCTGAATAGGTGTTGCAGCACTGTGTTCCCTCACACTACCCCCTAGCTAGGGAGGGAACTGTGTACCTATGTCGGTACCAAATCATGGAAATGGAAGCAGCCATTCTATATAATGGCGCAGCCCATTCTATAGAATGGCAATGGCACGACGGGCGGTGGCATTCTATAGAATGGTATTTGGGTCCCAGTCTATCTAATGAAAGAGCTAGCGTATATTAGATCTGTTCTATTCATTGGATTCCGCTGATTTAGATGCCATTATATTGACTGGCATTTGAGGTGCCAGTTTGTAGAAAGGCGTCGCCTAGCCCCCTACCCAGGGGTTGATACCTAGTTGGTTGGGTAGTCAAATATAAAATCGAATATCCGGCACCAAATATATATGCATATTCACCTTCCCGAATATTCATAGAAAAATGATCTATAAAGTATTCTCAAACCGAATATTCATCATCTTCAACTGTGCTAATATCCAGGACATGCTAATATATTCGTGAATATAGACCGAATATTTGGTCATTATGTTTCACTTAATGTTCGAGTGCAACACCAGGATCCAGGATATGAAAATATCATCAATTTTGTCAAAAGTAGCAAACCATAGAGTGAGTGCGACCACTATTATGACGAGTGTCAGTTATTTTTGAGATTGAGTTATAAAGGTCAATAATAACTACCGCAAACGCTCTGGCTCTGGCACCCTTTTTCGGCACACCACGATCGCCAGGGGTTGACTATCCATTCCTGTCACTGACTCCTGCCACCATTCTAAAAAGTGGGACCCCAAATCCCATTATAATGTGCAGTGCCAATGGCAGCTTCCATGGTTTGGTACTGACATTTACATTGTACATATCTACCTATCTAGGTACTATCTATCTACCCAAGTGTATTATGCAAGTTGTTCGTTACGAGGGAAGCAGCATGAATTTTCGCGCGCTTAATAAAACGACAACAGACGGGCACACGACAACCAACAACAGTAGACCGACAAGGCCCATCGCTAATGCTAAGCACAGCAAGCAAAACAGAAGCAAAAGAAAAAACAGGTAGGCACCAGTAACTTAACAACTTTAACAGCCATACCAGCATTAGGAAGATGGCGGCCACATCTGACTCTGATTCCTCATCGTCATCGGACGATGAGCAATCTCTCGGTGAGCGGGCCAACAATAACAGCGAAGAGCAAGTGGCTGATGCAATCAATGATGAATCCGCCGATGCACCAGCTGAAGCTGAAGGCGATAGCAACGATGTCGTTGATGGTGGCGCCTTTTATGAAAACAGTACTTCTGGCGACAGCTGTAAAGTATTCCTATCGCGCATCCCGCAAATGTTCAATGATGAAACGATAAAAAGGATTCTAGAAGAGCATTTTGGCGATGGATGCGTGGTCGAAGTGAGCATAGTATGTGAACGAGCAGAGGATGGAGAGAGCGTCGACAAGAAAGATGATATCAATATCAAACAATCGAAATCTGGAAAGGATGCGACTGCTGCTACACAGCACCGTGGCTTTGGCTTTGTAACCTTCTCCAATCAATCCCAACGTGATGCGGCCATTGAAGCTGGCACTGTTCGTGGATCTGCCAAGTCTACATCCAAACGCAAACATACATTTTACATTCGACCGGTTGTCCGCGATGATGATGATGGAAACGAGTATGAAAAGAATGGTGCGGAGGAAAATAAGAATATTTGTTTCTTGTGGAAGAAAAATAGATGTCCCTATGGTGACGATTGTAAATTTGTGCACGAGGGTGATGGAGGATGTGTCACCGATGCAAAGAAAGGTGGAGACGAAGCCTCGCAGAAGAAGAAACAAAAGTGTTTTGCCTTCAAAAAGAGCGGAAAGTGCAAACTTGGAGATGAGTGTCCATATTCTCATGATGTCGTTGTTACGAGTAAAACAGAGAGTGGTGCGGCAGGGGGCACGGGAGAAGACAATCAACAAGCCAAAGGCAAAGCAAAGGTCAAGTCTCAAATTGACTGCATCAATTGGAAAAACAAGGGTAAATGCCGCAAGGGTGAAAAGTGCCCCTTCCGTCACGACGAAGCTATCCGCGACAAGGTTCTCGCCAAGAAAAAAGGCAACAAAGACGATAATTCTGCCAAGCGCAAGAGGGACGAAACAAAAATTCGCCAATCTCTCTCCATCCGAGTCTTTGGACTCAACTACGAAACCACGCAAGAAGACATTCGTAAATTCTTTGCACATTGCGGACCGATAATGGAAATTACCTTCCCAACCTTTGAAGACTCGGGACGCTCAAAGGGATATTGTGGCGTCCTCTTCCAAAGTCCCAAGGCGGTACAAAAGGCGGTAGAGATGGATGGGAATGAACTGCAGGGTCGATGGTTGAGGATTCAAGAGGGGAAAATGTACTTGAGGAAGTGGGAAGAGGTTGAAAAGAATAGGGTGGATGCTAAGAAGGTGGAGAAGATGGAGGATGATATGCCGCTGGTGGGGGAGTATGGGCAAAAGGTGAAGAAAAGGAAGAAGCATGGGTTTAAGGACTAAAATATAGCCGAGCCACTATCTATCTATGCATCACCTGTTTCTTTCATTCTATTCTGCATCACTGGGACTTATTCCATTACGTATACACATTCAGGATAACAGTATCGATAAATCTCAAAATTGGGACAAAGAAGTCATATGATACGCATCCAGAACCCAAATCTCACATCAATAGATACATTAGTTGGACAAATATACATCTTTGCTGAATCAACATCAATGATTAAGGTAGGATTTCGATGCAATACCTAGGTAAACAACCCAGGTCTCATTATGCATACTCAATATGCATGACATTATGCAAATAATGTGTTAGATGGCGTACAACTCAGTGAGTGAGCGAGATGAATACATAGCGGAGAAGGTGGGAGAAGGGCCAAAGTCCATCGCTTTGTACGAAGGAAGCAGTAGCAATTTTCGCGCGTCCTTCAAAAAGATCTTCGAAAGAAGATCCTGCCTCGTGGTCGGCGTCGTCGTCGTCAGCGACCTTGAGAATGAAGAAGATAAGATAGAACGTGTTCACCATTAATGACCATATTTTTGATCACCTTGGTCGTCAGCAACGCCTCCTCATAAATAAAGCAACAACGCCAACAACATGCTGGCATCTGCAACTAGTCGCCTTACAGCGCCCTTGAACGCATTGGTGAGGAATGGCAGGAAAAGTTTTTACTCCAGCCTCATTGGCACATCCTCAGCGTCGTCGTGCAATTTATTCTGTGGTAGAAACACCTCGAGAGATGTCGATGCAGGGAATCTGCGGAGATACTCTACATTTGAACCCCCCGCCAACAACAAATATCACGGAGAGCCGGTGTTTAAAGACATCGGCATTGCCACCAATGATATTTCCAGTGCTGCTGCAGCTCGTAACAACGACCCTGAGGCAGTATTTGTAGTGACCGGTGCATCTCGCAGCATGGGGCTGCAGTTTGTTCGAGAACTCTTATCAAGGACCAATGGGCGAATTGTGGCATGCGTCCTGAGACCTGGCAGCTCACCTGCATTAGATCAATATCTCAATGAACTATCTCGGGATGATAGGACACGTGTCGAAGTTCATAGATTGGACGTGACTGATCAAAATCAGATTGAAGATTTATCGAAAGATCTGGTTGAGACATATGGGAGAGTCGATGGATTGTATAATGTTGCTGGTTCTTTAGGGGACAAGACTACAACACCTGGGCCTGAAATGAATCTTTCTCAGCTAGATAAAAACTGGGCTGAGCATCAATTTGCTATAAATGCAATAGGCCCATTGATAATCACTGCGAAGCTGCAGGGTTTGCTCAAAGCACGCAAGGGAAGGTCCAACTATCTTCGAACATCAGGATCAAGGGAAAGTGTGGTTGTTAACCTATCTGCACGAGTTGCCTCGGCCGGTGATAACACAGGGGGGTTATCTTGGATTACGTACAGAATGTCCAAGGCGGCTTTGAACCAAGGTGTAAGAACAAGCTCTCATGAATTGAGAAGACAGGGCACTTGGACAGTATCACTGTACCCTGGGATGACAGATACTGACATGAGTAAACCGTTCCAAACAAAAGCATTGAAGGATAAGGGGCTTATATTTCCGGTGGAGTTTACCGTCGGTAGATTGTGTGACGTGGTCGATAGGATGGAAGAGGAGCACAGCGGAGGTTTTTATGATTGGGCGGGCCAGGCCATACCATTTTGAAGTGTACAGGGGTATTTTTTGTTTGTTTATGGCTTGGATGGGTAGTTACTTCATTATAGTGTTTCCATGAAGTGGAAGTTAGCACAAAGGAAATAGCTTGCCCTTATCAACTCTAAAAACTCTCTTGAACTGCTAATACAATGACGACTGTCCAGGAATTAAGTGCTGGTCGTTGCTGAGGTTATGATATTTACTCTTCTATTGTCTTATGATGCAGACGACATGAAAGTAGATAACAGTAGAAATGGTAGGTACGAATTGTAGATAGGTATCATTCCTGCATAGCTGATACCTACATACCTAGCTCTTCACTCTTTTACAGACTCTTACCATAATATTTCACGTATTTGGGAATTGGTATACGTAATGGCGGGAAGCTCAGTTTCGCCTTAAAGCAGATAGAATAAATGGGGAAAAAAAATGACACCAACCTGACAAACAGACCTGAAAGTAACCTGAACCCTGAACCACTAAGTCTGTGTTTTACGCTCAACCGCACGAGGAGATTCGTAGCACGAGGACGGAGATGAGTGCAATTCCTATTCCTACACCATTATCTTGCCCTTCTCGGAGGTCGTCTGCCAGTGTCCATCACAATGGCGAAGATCCTCTCCAATATGATACGAATCGGCCAATAACGCCCGTCGAGTCGCCTTCAACCCCTCCCCAAATAATTAGGGGGGGTTCCGGCATCAGACGGCCTTCTAGCCCAGGATCTGCATCGCCACAAAATATTCAGTCGGCATCATCCACTGCAATGGATGGCTACGAATCTATCTTGCGATTTTTGTTGCTCCCCTCAGAGGTGTTCGTGGTTCTTCTACTTGAGTTCCTTAACTCATTCCGGTCCTTTGGGCTGCGGTTTGTGCTTTACAACTATATCACCAATGAATTTGGGATAGGGGATACTCATGCTGGTGCATTGCTGGGTGTGAAAGGGTTTGTGGATATCGCCTTTGGACTCGCTGGGTCAATATTGGTGGATATATTTGGAGTCAGGAGAGTGTCTATTGTAGCTTTATCAGTGGCCATTGTGGGGAGAACATTACTAGCATTTGGAAGAACGAAAATGGCATTGTATTCGGCTCTGTTCCTCTTCTCGCCTTGCGGTGATGCCTTACTGAGTGTGGGGCTTTACAAAGTGGCATTGAAGAAGCTGACCACGCCTTTGACCAGACCGTTGGCGTTTGCAATGAGCTACGCTAGTTTCAACTTAGCGGGGGCATTTGCTGATATCCTTGTGGATAAAATGAGGGGTGGACTGGAGGATTTGAACGTAGATCAACATTTTGTTGGGGTGGCAGGTGTTTACACTCCCTTGAGACAATTCGTTGTAAGTTTGTGTGAATTGATGCCATGATCTCACCACAGATCATCATACACATCTAATGGAAACCATTGCATAATCACATTTTGGTGCGGAGAGCAGGTGGTCACATGGATTGTAGTCCTTTTGACATGGATCATTGCCTACAGTTTTCTTGAGGATTGGACAGTTATTGATCCAAATGACCCAGAGGATAATGATCACATTCAACAACAAAGAACCAGCGAAATGAATGAGACGTCAATGTCAGAAACAGAAACTGACGGGCATGAGGATAGTTTTGCCGATGATCTCATCAATTCAACACCAGCTAAACCTATGGTAAAACCACATATCCTGAGGCGATGGTTCCCCAATCTCTATCAATCCCATCATGCAGAAGACGAAATCCACTTTCAAGAGGGAAACGTCGAAGGGGCACCATCGCGGAGATTGCCCAACTACAAAATGTACAGAACACAATATACTGGGAGCAACGAGGGGAACATTTCTTTTTGCGCAGGTTTAGTCCAAATGTTCAATCAAGTGATTGAACTTCTCAAGATGAGGAGTACCTGGCGAGTGCTAATTTTTGGATTTGCATCCATGACCATCGCCATGAACTGGACCGCGAGCGAGATGGTATTGCCGCCATTTCTTGAACGTAGGTTCGGAGAACAGATCCCCATTTATACCATTCAGAGCATCAATCTATTTGGATGCCTCATTTTACCACCCATCATTGGAGCAGTAACATCTGGTCGCGAAGACTTCTCGATAGTAATGCCAGGTCAGTAGATAAGTTGACTGCATTGCACCGGATCTTTGCACTTTACTCACAACCCAATGTATTGGAACATGCAAATAAAAGGACTTTGGATTATGGCTACCTCGTCAATATTTGTGGCTATCTTCCCAAATGCGGCTGGGGCATGTGTTTGGCAGGTGTTCATGACAATTGGTGAGTGGCTTCTGATGGATACACCAAAATCTTTCACGAAACATTTGCTCACTTAATGGCAATTGTATTTAATATTCGTGCATCTACCAGGTGAGGTATTATGGAGCCCGAGGCAGGTATCCTGGACAGCTTCATTAGCTCCCACTGGATCAGAAGGACTGTTTTTTGCTGTTAGTTCCGCTCGAAGTGTTATGGGACCATTGACCGATATTCTGGTAAGAATTCATTGTCTTCAATTCATAGTTATGGAATCTTTGTTTATCTTAAAACATGTTGCAACACACCGACGAGTACAGATGGGTGCCATCAATGAAAAATACAATACGAACTGCCCAGATGTGAGTATTTATTCAAAGTCTTTTGATGCTCGCAAGAATGCTGATCTCTGACAAATTTCAATTGCATTTTATTCATTGGAATTTTTACTGGCTTTTACATATTCTACCAAAAAATGCTCTGGTGGGAACGCAGTGCAGGGACCAGTATGGGCATTTCTGCAGCATAGCATCTGCTAATGACGATGCTATTCAATGTTCATCTGTTCAGGGAACTTGTGATTTAGTCCTTGATAACACACAACAATCTGAGTGTCCTTCGACATGTGTTAGCTGCCCATCATGGGAACCAACAGATCCCTCCACGTGTTGGTACCTTCTAATGCTTGCTTCTATGTTAACGCCGATAAGTGTTTGGTTTTTTCTACCTTTTTTACGTGGCAAGCATAATCGAGATGACAAGTGTTACGGCCTATTTTCTCTGACTAAAAATCGATTCTTTGGTATCTGTGGTGCTGTAGATGACACGGGCCCTCGTGTTGATGTACGCCACGTTATTTATGGCCATGTTGAAAGCGAAGGCTTTGATAGCGAAACTAAGAGAGGTGACGTCAAAGCTCACGGTGACGATGTTGAACTAACATGAGAATAATATTATGATAATACTTGTGATAGCATTGTTCGATCCATTTTGTTGCTTATTATGATGCTTAGCCTCAAGAGATCGTACAGCCTTCTGGTCAACAATCCACCTGTTCGATGAATGCCCACGCCAGGGACATGGATGCACATGATATGGGCTCCTTCCTAAACAAAATTGAGCTTCAAATACACTGGAATCGTACCCATGTTACCCAAAGAGCCAGATTCAATGTCAAATATTGACATTCTATTCTTTGGTGTCCAATTTCTTCTTCAAAATCTCCAAGTCACTTCTGGCCGATCCAATATAGCCCCCCCCAAAGAGATTGTAGTGGTTCAGCTGATGATATGCATCATACAACGGCTTTCGTTCCAGGAAGCCTTCATCCTGAGGAATCACGGAGCGGTAGCCCTCCCAAAATTGTTGGCCTAGACAAACGCGACAGTTAGGTGCGATTAGGATAAATGAATCATTTAAGAAATATTCTGAAGATTCAATTGAAACATACCAAATCCTGCACACCACGCCATCTTCGAATTCACGTTGTTGAATAGGAGTATGAATAAATGTGAGACAGAAAGCAACGTAACTGATATGATGGACCACAAAGTTAAATATCTTCCATTCATTCCATACTATCCAGGTCATATTTGATGTTATTCAAATCACACTTGGCCATGTTCAAATATCCCATTTCTGCGAAGAGGTTGATGATTTAATTGATGGTATGCATCATACAGCAATTCACGAGTTTCAAACCCATCGTCTTGCGGTATCAATGTCCGATAAGAGTCCCAGAATTCCCTGCCAAAGTACGCGCACCATTGCATCTGCATAGGGGTATGTTTGCAGTTGTGACAGTGACAATATCAACACAAGCTTACAATTGATACACACATCAAACAGGTGCCCACACAAATATAAAGACAAAAAACAAAAGCCAACAGGAATAAATAAATCAACAATTATGTGAATACCAAAAACAATCACTTACACCCCACTCAGCTTGTACGTTTGAAAAGGTTGATGGGGAGTACAAGAGGTGAAGAGGCGACAGGAAATCGCGAAGTGAGTACAGATATTCTCAATGGGTTATAAAGATAAACTCCCTGCTTCTAATATCTTTTCCACTTCTCGTTTTAGATTCATTTACCTTCATGATGACCCCAATATACCGCAGGATCAAAAATGCTAGGTTTGCCATCAGCACTCCCGATGTTTCCAGACCAGAGATCACCATGCAGTAGTGATGGTTTAATCTCGTTATCTCCCGTCAAATCCTCAAAGAGCAGATGCAATCGGGGAGCGATATCCTTAGTCCACAGTTCAGAACAGTATGAGTCGGACGCGAGGTCTAGCTGGTGTCCAATTCTATGATCTCGGAAGAATTCAATCCATTCTTTTGTGCCACTGTTGGGTCTGCAAAGATTAATAAATTAATGAAATAAAAGTAACGGAATTGCAAAATACAGCAATGCAAAATAGTATCTTACTTGGTCCATGGATTTGGTTGGGGTGTCCCTCCACTGTGTGTAGGTGCAAACAAAAAGGAGTAAATGATCAAAGTTCAATTCATACTAAAACAACTATCAAGCCAAACAAAAGGTAAGATATGACTACTCACATCGTATTATCCACCGGAAAGCCAAATGCATTGGTAGGATTCCCAGCTTCCTCTGTAGCTGGTGATAGATGCATACGTGCCACTGCTTTACCCAATGCTCTATCATCCGAACGACCAGCCAAGTTGAGGTACTCCATGATCAAATAAGACCTTTTCCCGCCTGAATAGTCTCCATATTTGTACACTTTCGGAATGCGTAACGCGTCGTCGTCTCCACTACTTCCCTGAGAACAGGCGTACATGGCGTTGAGACCCAAAGCCTCTCCATGAAACATTTCTTCCGATGACCGAGAGGACGATTTGACAAAGAAGGATACTGGCTTATCATCATCGTTGGAAGGTGGATCGGATACTGTGACTTTCCTAAATGAAGCCCAGCCAGAGGATCCAGCGGGGATGGATTTTTCGATGCCGCCAAAGCCACTATCTTTTGCCCAAACCTCTAATTCTTGATCGAGGGGGACGGCGAGGGCACTCATTGAGACTTGGGCTGCAGTTCGAGTGGAAAGAGTTGGCGTGTAGAAGGCCAGAGTTCTCTGGAGAAGGAGACAGGCTGCGGTGAATCGGCCAATCATAGTCGTCGTAATTCGTAATCGCTTGCTAATGGCAGACGTGCTGAGGAGTTCTGATTCTGGTGTATGGTGTATGCGTGTATTATCGATTATCGGCGTGGTGATGAGATTGTTATGAGGCGCGCGTACACGAATACTAATTCCTAGATGAATCATACACAGAGAATTAGAAGATGGATCTTTTCATTTTTTCGACAACATCTTTATCTTCGTACACCTCCACTCGCCACTCGCCACCGACCGCCGACCGACCATTTCCATCGTACACCTCGCTCCACTACCCACTACCCCCCTCACGTCAAAAACACAATGGTGCGCAATGCGTCTGACAACAAACAGCTCTATGCAAGAGGGGCGGGATTAATCCTACTCCTTTCTCTACAGCTTGTATCCACCACTACGTCTTCGCCACATTCCATCTCCACACCCAATCGCCTTGCATTTTATCCCCGCGGCGGCAGTGTTGTCACTTCGTCCTCCTCCTCATCGGCGACGTCTTGTTCGACACTGATCTCACGACGGCGAACAAAAAAATCGTTGAAATCTTCGCCTATCCAAACTGTTGGATTGAGGAGGAAAACGGCCAAGAAGGCACAAACTCTGGATTTCGAAGAGGAATATTACGACTACAATCCACAATCTCAAACCCAAGAACCGTCCTTAGAAGAGTTGCGTGCTCAGCTAGGCCCGATTGGTACATTGGTATCCAACACAATTGAATTAACTGTAACGACTGTGGGATCATACATATCGGGGGCAGCCCTAGGATATGTGGGAGGAGGCGTAATGAGTGTCCCATCAACATTATTCGGTAAAAACATTGGAGGCATATCTCAACGATTATCGGCTGTACACGGCAAAGCACTCGTCTCCTGCAAAAGCTGGGCAACGCTAAGCGCGGCATTTTCGGGATTTCATAATTTCGTTCGATTGTGTCGGGGAGGAAATGAGGATCACTGGAATGCCGTTTGGGGGAGTGCATTGACTGGAGCTTTTTTGAACCGTGCTGGGGGACCGCAGGCGATGATCCAAGGAGGGGCCACCTATGCAGGATTTACCTACTTTTTGGACAAATTCTTTGCATCTCCGTCGTCCAAGCAAACACAGCAATCAGCGGAGTTGTTGTACACGGATGTACCTGTTGATTGATTGAGGGGAGAAGAGAAAGTTGTTATTCGAAAACGAACATAATAGAAAGTTTTACTTTGTAT
>JALLBF010000190.1:0-12369 GCA_036939945.1 Thalassiosira sp. AJA248-18
CTTATCTCCCAGTAACATTCAAGTGGAAGCCTGGCTGCAGAAACGACTTCTTCTAGCTTCTGGATATCTATTCTATTCCGCAATGTGACAATCCAATCAATGGATGAACATAGTGTGAAGCACAGTGTGGTGTGCAGTGAGTGAGGTGCGTTAACATCGAATCCAATGATAGGAGTGTCACTTTTGGCCCCTGAGACATTTGACTGACTTTGATGTGAATGGTATGGATGGATTTATTTGTGTATGTGAGGTACGAATATCAACAACCAGAACAATGTTGGTAGTCATAATCGACGCAGGAACAGAAGTGGGAAGATTTGATGTCCTCTGTCTCTTATTTGGATGTGACCCAGACAACCGATGACTGAGTTCGACTTCTTCCTCCTCGCGAAAGCTATTGTGGCCGGAACATTTGGTGGTGCCTAAGAGATGGCATTTATTTCACACTTGGCACCCTTCCTCTCTTGAAGGATTCCGCGGCAGCGAGGAGGGATTCAATTTGATTCAGGAAATCTCCCTTGGTTTGAGGTGGTTCGTTCTCATTGCTTTCACAAGTCTTGTCATGGATGGGAGTGGCATCAAGCGAGAGAGGCACCAGCGGCGGAGTGGTCATCTGCGGAAATGGTGCAGAGAGAGGCGCCAGCGGCGGAGTGATCATCTGCAGAAACGAAACGGATGATGCTCCAACCTTCTCTGCAGCGACTGGTTGATTGACATTCAACTTATTCACATGGTCCTGCAACAACAAATTCTCATCCTCGAGCTGCTTGATCATTACTTTCATTTCTTCCATGAAGATGCGCTTTCTGTCTCGTGCGCGCTTGGCATGCAAACGGTTCCGTTCGCGGCGTATTTGATCGAGCTCGGCGGCGGTGCAGGCTGATCGATCCTTACCAAGAAGGGCATAGTCAATACCATCCTCTTGCAGATCCCCTGGCGTTGACGTTCTTTCTCGATCGCCATCACCTTCTCCATCGATAGACTTTCGCTTTTTACCCGGCAAAATGAGAGCAGGAAGCTCAGGGATTTTGGATGCATCAGGAATGTCCTCTGCGGATCGCTTCATCAGTACCTCCACCTTGGGATCAATGGTCGTGTTACCGGCATTATTACTCTTGGCGCTATCTCCCTCACTCTGGAACAACCACATCAGGATGCTCGCGGTGTTCTTTTCGTTGATCGCCTGCTTGAGACGAGTCTGCTCGAGCTTCAGCGCATCAGCGCGATTCTGGAGCTTCTGCATACGATCCTTCTTGCGTTGGCGGGTCCTTTGGGCGTGCACACGATTGCTGTTTTATGTTTGAAGATCTCAGATAGGTGAGTAACGAAAACAGTGCGACGTAAATAATAGAAAATATAACAAGGAAGACTCACCGTTCACGGTTGAAAACCGAGGTGCGGTAGACGCGGGGCGTGTGGGTGGTTACGGATGAGGCAGAAGAGGAGGAGGAGATCATGGTGAGATCGTCGTTCATACAATGCATTGGTCAAGGTTCCAAATAATGGAAATGTGATAATCCAACAATGCTTGAGATGGCACATAAAACAACACCAAGGCTTTCAATTTCAATCTGTGCTGTCAAAGATTGATGTTGTTCAAGTTGTTCAAGATCCGATCCGTCACCACGTAATAATATTTATTCCACGAGCTTGAAGTTGCCCATGTCTTCCCCTCTCAACACAAGCACCCCCCTCCCTCACCAACTCCCAATTACAAATTACTCAAATCACAACACACTCGCACAAGTGTTGTTTAGAATGTGTTTCTCTAGTATTGCAGATCACAAAAACACTGAAGAACGAACAAGAAATGGCGCCACAAACCTCCACAAACGCTATCAATCGTGCTAATTGTGATTTCACTGCAGGTTATCATAGAAAGCATCCAATTTTGTGATTGCATAGTGAGTGACTTCTATTTTGTGATCAGTAGTGAGTGGTTTTGTGTCACATCTGTATCTGTATGTCTGTACCTATGTCGTCGTCGTGTGTTTGTGACAGTTTGTGACGCTGAATGACGACGGACACGACGTAGATAGTATCAGTGATCAAAGCGTGGCGGAGTGGAGTGGCGAGTGGCTTCGAGCTTCAAGATCTCAGCAGTTTTAGTAGTTCATTGGAAGTGTTTTGTGATCTCCTTCCACTCTCTTCCACTCATACTGACATACACATCATATCCCTATCACCCTTCAATTCATTCTGCCCCAACAACTCCGCCTAGCTGGCTCACTGACTCCACCATCATGTCGCTATGGACCAGTAGAATGGGCATGGTGTTTAAGCTGGCATGAACAATCAACTATCTGCCTAGAAATAAACAGAATAGACTATCTCCCTTTTGTCTATATCTTATTGTCTGATTATTGTTGACCCTGTCAACTTCACACCAAAACGCCCATCATCAAATCATACACCCAAAATGTCACCGCATGATTCACAGACGCACGCAACATTTTCGGAGTCAACCCATTGTAGAATGCCCCAAGCCCTTCATCTTTGTACAGTTGAACTGCCACATCTATTGAACTGCCACTGTCCCCACCCTCGGTATTTTGAACAAGGGTCTTTACCACATCAATTGGATAGACGGGTACCCAGCATGCACATCCACTCAACGCTCCACAAATCAACGGAGCTACACTCCCCAGCCTCGTCGCCATGGCGGTTTGCATCAATACTCCATACACCACGAAGTATATGGCATAACTCGGGACTTCCCTGGCCAATGTCGGACCAAGACCACGTGAGAATAGGCCAGTCCATCCTTCATTTTGGAGAACAGCTTGGATGCATTCTAGCTCGTTGGCGTAGAGGGAATTTTGCTGCGCTTGCATCATTACTTTGATTCGTTCTTTGTTGTTGATATTATAGCGCACCAAAAATAATACATTGCAAATGCAAAACGAGAACGTTCGAGGTAAGTACAATCACCCATTCAATATTATTTCCCCACATATCAGCTAGTGAACCAAATAATGAGCAAGAAAACAAAATAATGAGAACTCACCCACAGGAGCCACAAGGAACGAAGTCACAAACCCTGAAAAAGAAGCTGCCAAAATCAATGTCACAAAGGAAGTTGCCACCTCCTCCCCTCCTCCTCCTCCGTCCGCCCCAGACGAGCCAACACTATTAACCACCCCCAACAAATGAAAATCATTCAACACCCCCAATGCCATTGTATTGGCACTAAATGCAACACTCTTGATCAACGCTTGTCCAATCATCATGGCCTTCACCCCCCCAAAGAAGCCGGAAATTCCCTCCACTTCCAATATCGTGTTCACCAGGGATATCAAATCATCTTCCGGATTTTCAATGACATAGCAATCGTCTCTGTCACAGACTGTGCCGGGGGGACCTAGTGGGATGGCACCCGTGCTATTATCCATAATTTGAGGCATGGCATTGACTTCCTGTATTTGTTGTTGTTGTTGTTGCAGTTGTTCCATTTGCAACTTTCGCTGTTGGGATTGTTGCTGCGAATAGACCTGGGCCTTAGTTTTGAGCGTGTCGAGAGGGTAGGCGACACCTACGCCGATGGCGCCGCCGACGCTACCTGCTAGGAGAGAGGCGGCGCCGGCTCCAATGACCGAGAGCGATGTTGATGAGGAGTGTCGAGAAGGTGAACATTGTGTCCGCCCTGATTGGATATTATTATTTTGATGGCGAGACGATGATGAAGAACTCGGATGGCAGTGTTGCCGTTGTTGGTGAGTCGAAAAGGCACGCGCGACAGAATTGCCACCTGACAATACCAGGAGTAGAGCTATCCACAGCGCTGCTATTGACATGTTGAATGATCTATGCATCGTTTACTATCTCTTCGGAATGAAGAGCCTTTTGCTATCGCAATACAAACGGTGCCCTATTTCGTGGAGTTGAATATTGAATCTTGGGATGTTGAATGTGAATTGTGAATGATATCGAAAAAAAATGTGAGGGCGAGAGGAATCTTGCGGAGTTGGAGGGAACACGCATCGCGTTCATCATTCCCCCATCGCCGGATGGAGAGATCTGAGATGTCTCTTAGCGATAAAGGTATCCATTAGCTCATTTTTTAGGAACCACCTTTTCATTTTAGGATTTGGACACGTCACATGTCACAAGTCTCTCCCGCTAAAATTCCCCAAATCAGCCAAGACCACCACCAAAGACGACCACCAACAACATTCGTACCTACAACCAACAACACACCACACAGAACAAAAGCATGAGCAGATGAGATCTTTTGATCCACTCCCACTCCGCACGCACGCCACATAATACGAACATACACACCTCACTCACTCGACTTTCCCCACAACGTCATTCTACCAACAGTTCATACACGCTCATCCCGCAGCGCATTTCTCGGACGCGACGGCACTTGCACCACTTATATTTCACTACGATATACTACTACTACTACTACAATCGAAACTATGATGAAGTTTTTCGGAGCAATCTTACTGTTGGCTGCTTCTGCCGCCGCATTCAGTCCACCGACATCTACTCATCATCCTGCTTCAGCAATACTATCCCCAAAGTTGTCCATTAGAACCATTGCCTCTCCGCCGCTCCTGAGACGCAGCTCGTCCCAACTTTCATCAGCAGCATCAGTCGCACCCTCCAGCGATGACTCAGCCCCAACGACATCAACCGACAGCAGCAAGGCCCTTACCAAACAACAAAAACGTCTCCAACAAATCCGAAAAGAGGGTGGCATATTCGCCTTCAATACCAAGTATGGAGCACTCAACCCCTACGCAATATACTATGGACTTGTGTCTATCGGACTTGGCCTCGTGTGGTTTGTCGCCCTGACTCTCAGTCAATTATTTTACAAGGTGACGTTCGGTAAATTGGATACGAAACGGAGGCTTCCGGTATTTTTGGGCCATGTGTGGGGAACTCTCTTGATGCTTTTTACGGGGTGTTTTCCAAAGGTTGAGAATTGGGATATTATCAAGAACTTTCACAAGAGGTGGGTGGAAGTTTATGACGTGGACACTGTTATGGGAATATTTGTTATTATCTGTATTTTTATGATACATGATCTAACAAATTCTTTTCCTTGTGTGATTTGTTTGTTCAATGTTCCCAAAAATAACAGTGGTCGCAAAGCCATGTTTGTCTCCAACCACAATTCATGGATGGACATTCCCTTCCTGGGGCACACCATTGGATGGCATAACTACAAATTCGTGGCAAAGAAAGAGCTCGAAAAGGTACCAATTCTTGGAACGGCCATCAAAGTTGCCCAGAATGTCTTGCTCGATCGAACCAATAGGAGATCTCAGCTTCAGACTTTGAAGCAGGGAATGAAGTGGCTTGATGTGAGTATTATTCATATTGATGCATGAATAATAAATATATGCAAAAAGCATCAAATTTTTTTTCTAATTGCAACTATTTATTCCACCCACAAATTGATTTTCCAGGATGGAGTCAACCTCTGCACTTTCCCGGAGGGGACACGCTCACGATCCGGCCGACTCATGACCTTCAAAAATGGAGCGTTCAAAATGGCTCACAAGGCTGGTGCCCCTGTACTTCCCCTGTCCATCTGCCGGGCTGCCGATGTCATGCCTTCGTATTGGATGTTCCCGTATCGGCCAGCCATGGGAGTATGCAGTGTTGTGGTTCATGAACCAGTGGAATCCGAGGGAAAGACGGAGCAAGAGTTGGCGGATGCGGTGAGGGAGTCGATTATTTCGGGTTTGCCCGAGGAGCAGCGCCCGCTTTCGTCGTGAGTTGGTTGGGCATGGTGCTGTGGATGGCGGCTGATGGCTGAGCAAAATTGATGAAGCAATCAACAATCTATGGCACCATTGGAAAACCAATTATATGTATATTTTCAGACGGACAGATGGAACAATGATGTTTGATGCTCCAATATATTTTGTTTGCTACAGGAAGCAAAATTCATCATTACTAGGCAATATTTAATGACATTTTCGAGATCAGGCCAGCAAATACGATTACAACAAACCACATCGTCTTTCTTCACTATTCAATTTTGAATCAAACTTGGTACAGGACTACTTCCCACAGCATTGAATCCACTCTCTGCCATACATTACCCTTGCTTTGGCAATGTCATCCAGATGTTCATAACCACACGCTTTGATGTATTTATCTGCCATTTGACATCCTGGTAGAACACCTCAGGTTATCTAGGGTAGTTACCTCTAGACAGTACCAACATGGAATCAATCACACTTTCTCACTTCTTGCTGGTGGTGCCATTATGCAAATCTGTACGAATCATTTGCAACTTTTGACCGGAGGGCCGACCCTCCTCAGACCTGCCTTGATTCCATCGTGCTCCATGCAGAGTGCTCATCTGTTTTAAGTATCTTATGCTAGCTCCATATTCATATTTCCCTTTAGCATATATTCTCATTTTTTTCTACATTTATTCAATAATAATCCATTATCCCACTGACCCGATAGCATGAATCATTCTTTCTATATGGGTTACACTTCTTATAAAACATATAGATTGGAAACAATGCATGTCCCGTCGTAACCCAAGAATACTGGACTCAGGTTCTTGTGATATGATTAGCATCCAATGCACACTTCATATACGTCTTGACGGCTACACTGGCTTGAATAGCCGGTAAGATTCCATGCGCGTCTTAATCTCAGCGTGATCCATACTTCTTTTTGATTCGCAATGCTTCGATGAGGCTGCCATGGGTATGGTAACTGGTTCTGATGGCGGCGCAGCTCCGAGTTTGTTCTCGTGTCTTTAATTAATGGAGCCACTCAAAACCATCCAATGACGATGAAGTACCCACTGCGAGCACAATGTTTTATTGTGATCAATGAAACCAAAAGCATATCGTACCAATTATTCGCCCATGTTCAGGGTATCTCATATCCGAGATCCGAATAGATGATGTACATGTTTTTTGGAGGGAACAGCGAGTTGTTGTAGGTACGTACCTACATAAGGTACCTACCTACGAACCTATGCATGTACTACATAGGTACGATAGCACCAGATGCTGTGCATCTGACTTGCATCTCAAAATGTAAGAAGATATCAATGACGAGATCGAAATGTGGCGATCAAGTAGTATTGATTCCTCCAGGATAATTGTTACATTTCAGCGATACGCTGTTCTCTGAGCACTTGAAGCCGAGGTTCTCTGTTCATCATCTGTCCGACAAAAAAGATACCCTGTCAAAAAGCGTGAGTAGGTGCATGTGCGATACGAAGCATAGAGCAGATGTTGTATGTAGCATGCATGTAGCATGCAGCTTGTACAAACTGAGGGTATCTGCATTGGTAATGCCAAATAATAAGGACACAAATGAAATATGACATGGATCAGTGTTCAAAATATCAGGGACTCCATCTTTGGTTGGGAAGCTTAAATAATGCACAATACCTATGCCAGAAAACTTATTATTGATCAAAAGACTGCCAGAGAAGCCCTGGAAAGAGCGTAAGAAAGCTTGCCAAACTCTTTGAAATGGAAGGGAATTTCGGGGTATGCAGCTACGAGAAATTTATTGCGATACCTGGATTATGCGTCATGCATTTGCCATATTATTTTCATATTATCCTCCTTGCGTCTGCTCTTGTGAGAAATCTACCTTAGTTCGATAAGCAACACATATCTTGCCATTCTTGACTTGGTAGGATACATACAAAACACACAGATTTCACAACCACATTTGCTGTTGTTACAAATAGCACATAGTAGTTGATGCCAGGTTTTTGCAGCTTGTACCATAGCATTGTCTTCATTAAAAAATGAGTATCTGATTGGTAAGCCATTTGTGCAACTATGGTGAATCATATTCATCATTTATGGTTGGTATGAAACTGGGTCATACCGTACTTCTTTATTTGTGCTTCATCCTTAGCATACACACGGATTATTAAGTTGTCCTTATTTCCCCACTCGGTTGGCATGCATCTTCTTCTCCCTTTCAGCTTCGAGGAGATATCTGCCTCGGTCCAGGGAAAAAAACGTGTGTGTTTGCTTCTTGGTTCTTGACTAGGTACAGAGATACCTAACATCAATTTATCTTATGATTGCACTGTATTATTCAGGAGTAAATTTCCTTTCATTCGCACAGAGTTTGGAGTTGATATTGGTTTAATTCTCTTGATGGTACACTGCTCGCTGCTCGCGCTGTAACAAAACTAAAAAACATACAGATAATCAAACAATACATCATGATGAGACCCAATACTGTGCTCGCAGTTTCTTGTAGTACGATTCTAACATTCACATCCATCCAATGCACACTTCATGTACATCTTGACGGCTGTACTACATGAGAAACCTTCAGTATCCCCATTCATGGTGGAACATCGCTTGAATAGCCGGTAGGATTCCATGCACGTCTTAATCTCATTGTGATCCGTACTTCTTTTTGCTTCATGGTGGTTTGATAAGGGTGCTATGGAGAGAATCTCTGCTACTGGCGCTGGTATGAGTGATGGCGAAGTTGGAGCTTGGAGAGATTTGCATGCCATGTCTTGCTTGATGTGATCTGCTCGTGGATATGGTATTATTCAACTGACAATGCTCGATACAATTCGTTGTTCTTTCGGGAGTAATGAAGAAATAATTAGTAATCTTATGATGAAATGCTTTTGAGCTGCTGAATTTTCAATCAAGGAAGGAGAACTCGGCCAGTCGTCTCATGGTCGGTCGGGGTCGGCGGGTGTCGTGAGGAGTCGAGATTCGAGATGACGCGATCAAAGTTTTAGTGAGGCGTGCCATCAGACATATTTAGCGATACTCGTATTGTATTTTGTATTGTTTCCTCTGTGGTACAATTTATTTAGCGATATTGTTTTGGGCGGGAACAATCAACTGCAATCAGCAGTATGATGTTGTAATCATGTTGTGCCTTCTTCTTTGGCCTCCTCTGTGCTTTCTCTCTTCCTCCGATTTTGTTCATCAGCGCGCTGCACTCCGGAAAGCCAGAGGATGGATTCTGACAATAGAAAACCAGACTATTTTATGAGGTTATGTCCTGATGCATTGTGTTGATGGCAAAAACGCCAGAGTTGTCTAGAGAAGTCTGTCTAGAGATGTGAAACACTATCGCACTTTTCTTCACACACATCTTCAAAGTTGTGTTTCATCTGGAGGCAGTCTTATTCAAAATCTAGATAAGCCGAAGTATCTGTCATCAAAACATGTATTTCCATGGTGCAAAATAAAAAATATATAGTTGCCTTTCCTGAATGTTAGAATCAATTTCATTTCATCGTGTGTGAGAGTTATATCTTATATTTCATGTAAGGTATACCAGGCATAGTCAAAATTGATACTAGCATTTAGCTGTTAGCTTTATTGAGTTATGTACAGATAGATGATCTATGTACAGATGATCTCTATTGGTTTGTCTTTCTACTCTCGTCAGAAAGTCCATTTTCGTGTGCTGCAATACAACATTATAATCAAACAACACGGCACCGTCGTGTCAACCAAACGATGAGTTCGGGTTATAGCTCTTGAAGCAAGCATACGTCCTATCGGCACCCGTCCAGAGCACAATTCATGTACGTCTTGACAGCCACGCCACATGAAAACCCCTCGGTGCTGCCACTCCCGTTGAGCATTGCTTGAATAGCCGATAGGATTCCATGCAGGCGGTCATCTCAGGATTCCTTCGTGCTTGATGCGGCGAGACGCTCATAATGGGAGCTGACGGCGACGCTGTTGTTGGGACTTGGAGCGATTGGGAGGTCATGATGTTTGGTCGATATTGATGATAGGAAGGAAGGCGGTCGGTTGTGTCTTTGTCGAAGCGTGATAGTTTTTCTTCTGAAGAAGATGTTTTATTGGATTCCTTTTCAGTGCGGGGATGAAAGGTGAAATCTGCTGGATTGTATGTGTTGTCAATAGCAATTGATGGTGCTTGCATGCGGCTGCCAGAGTTGCGAAATTATGATCCCCTCCCATTCATTGGGAGGATGGATTGAATCATGATGGGTTTGTTTTAGGTTTCCTTCTTCAGTATCTACGTGCGTTTGCTTGGATGGTGCAGAGACATGGCAAATGGCAAGACGCTCGTGCGTGGTCGGAGTCGTGAAGAGTCGCACCGTGGTCGTGCTCATATGTACAGCATGCTAAAAGAATAGCAAAGAAGCCACAGCATGCTAACAGAACAGCAAAGAAGGCTTCTTTTGATCTTGTTCCTCACAAAGCTCACAATCTCGGACATTTTCGAATTCCTCTGCATGTGTTCCTCGACATTCGAATTCCTCTGCATTGAGATAGTGGATGTCGGGAATATCGTACTCCTGTTGCATTTCTCCGGTCCGTCCCGCAACTCTCCAATCGATGACTCACAAGAAGAACCGCGCCAACAAAACGTGTTGCTTGCCAGCCAGCAACGTCAGTGATGTGTACATCGGATTGAAAGCATATTATTTCGCCTTCTATCCAACATCCAACCCCCCAACCATGAAGATCTCAACCTCCGCCGCCCTCTCAATAGTGGCCCTTGCCACCACCTGCCAATCTTGGAGTACACCCCATACTGCGGCCTTCAAGACTCGAGCGTCTTCGAGATCCACTGCCCTCCTCTCGGCTGCCGTCGAAGAATCTGCCGCAGCAACCTACGCCGATCCATCCCGCTATCTATCCGATCATGAGAATAACAACGTCCCACCCCACATTGCCGCCCTCGTCGGCAAGGGACTGCATACCAAGCCCAACCATCCCATCGGCATCATTCGCGCCAAAATCCAAGAGTACTTTGCCGACCAACCCCACGATTACACCATTTACGATGCAGAGGATCCGATTGTGACGATGAAGCAATGTTTTGACGATTTGAGAATTCCTCCGGATCATCCTGGCCGATCTCCCAGTGACACTTACTACATTGACGACGCTACTCTACTCCGCACGCACACTTCGGCACACCAAAGCGAACATCTCCGCAGCGGCGCCGACTGCTTCCTCTGCGCAGGAGACGTCTACCGTCGCGATGAAATCGATTCCTCCCATTATCCTGCCTTCCACCAACTCGAAGCTGTGCGTCTCTTCCCCAAAGAAGAAATGAAGGGTGCCGACGGCCTTTCAGGCGAGGAATGGACATCCTCCCCCGAATGCAAGGCCATTGGCGATGATCTCAAGCAAACGCTCGAGGGACTCATGGATCATTTATTCGGCGAGACTGAAAAGAAATGGAGCGAGGATTACTTCCCCTTCACCACTCCTAGTTACGAGCTCGAAATTAAGTACGAGGGTGAATGGCTCGAGGTGTTGGGATGTGGTGTGGTCCACGAGGAGGTCCTCGAAATGGCCGAACGGGGCGATCGTCGTGGGTGGGCCTTCGGATTGGGACTCGAACGTCTTGCCATGATCCTATTTGAAATTCCCGACATTCGTCTCTTCTGGACGGAGGATGATCGATTCCATTCTCAATTCAAGGAGGGATCTATTACAAAGTTTAAGTCCTACAGCAAGTATCCTCCGGTATACAAGGATATTGCCT
The DNA here is from genome assembly GCA_036939945.1 of Thalassiosira sp. AJA248-18. Taxonomy (NCBI): domain Eukaryota; phylum Bacillariophyta; class Thalassiosirophyceae; order Thalassiosirales; family Thalassiosiraceae; genus Thalassiosira; species Thalassiosira sp. AJA248-18. The sequence continues at coordinate 11,470 of JALLBF010000190.1, forward strand.
TTTGGATCCCTGAAGACTTTGTTGAGAATGACTTCTTTGAAATGGCACGTGGTATTGCTGGAGATATTGTGGAGAGGATGGAAATGATTGATGAATTTACGAATCCCAAGAAGGGGAAGACTTCCAAGTGTTATAGGATTACATACAGGAGTATGGACAGGAGTTTGACGAACGAGGAGATCGATGGGCTTCAGGATGAGTTGAGGGATGCGGTGGAGACATTGGGCGTGGAGATTCGATAGGGAGCCAATGGGCATGGTACGAAGTCTGGTATAGAGGTATTTTCCTCTATGGTATTTTACTTGAGCAGAATGATGACCCCAAATGTAACACATCTTGACGTGAAAAAGACTTCAATAGTTGTACATCATGAGTCGGTAGAGATATTGCGGAAGATCTGGGAAGATGGTATTTCTTAGTCGTTGAGGTCATGCAGGGTGAGGACTTAACAACTAAATAAAGCCACATAAGCCATTCTGAGATATAAATATGCTTCGGTGTTGGTTATTCAAGTATGTTAGTATCTTTGTTGCTTTTGAAGGTAATTTCTCGCGATTTTGACTAGTTCCTTTCAGCTCCATATCTTCCGCTGCATAATGATGATGAAATGTGACTCACGTCGTCATGACTCGATAATGATTTGATATGAATACATGTTCTTATTTAATGTTGAGATAGGAGACATCAATGGTTATCAGGTATATGGTATTCTTGTCTGCCTCTTGTCAGCTTCAGATATTGTATAATGCAGCACAGAGGGAATTCTCAAGCTTCAGACGATACCCTGGGATGGAGTTTGGTTATGCAGTGTTGGGGGGTGGAATGGTACGAATGTAGGTAGTGGGGGGGGTCGATGTTGGGTGTTGGGGGGCCCGTTCAAATTGCATGCTCGGGGGTCAA
>JALLBF010000191.1:0-14210 GCA_036939945.1 Thalassiosira sp. AJA248-18
TGTTGTACTGCCAACCTCTTCTCAACTAGGTTACGTACGTGTGACCCACACCCCCCGCATGTCATTTTGTCTACTGTGAAAACTAGCTCTTGTTGAATAGCTACTGGTGGTGCTGCTTGAGGATCAGCCCCGGTTGCACCTTTGTCGACATCGTCCGAGACAATATTTGGCTGCTTACTATTGCTGCTCCTAATAGTTCCAACGAGTGACCTACGGATGATTGGGTGGTATTGACGATACAGCACGAGGATATGTGGTAGGGCCAACGTTGACATGATTCCAAGTACAATTCCCAATATTTGGTAAATTGACCTCCTCGACCCTTTACTGTCGTCTCTCTTCTTTGTTTTATCCACTACTACACCAGCAAACGACGATGATGGCATTACTGAAAGGAGCAATATCAACACCATCCATCCAACAGCTGCAGACTGGAAATGGAACTGCCATTGGGATAGCGTCGTTGATGAGGCAAACTTTTCAATGGATGTCAAGTCGGCATGTAGGAAATTTACCCAATCGAGCACATTTAATGTAACGAGGAGAAGGCATAGATTAGAACCGAGGAGGGCTAGGCCCATTCCGATGTAGAGATCGAAGTCCATTCTATTAACTTCCGCTGGCTATTTAGTATTACGATGTCTCTCAATTTTCGTCGCCCCTCTAGCAGACGATATGGATGGATAGATGCAATCCCACAACGATGCCCGCCTTGGTGATGGATGTGACGACGACTGCTCTATTGCTCGTGAGAAGTGAATGCGAGATAGAGAGATGCACCGAGCAAGAGATAAGGCACCACATGATAAGTAAAGGCACATAGTACCTTAGGTAGCAATGGATTGTTAGGTTAAAAGGATTCGTATCTATCCCTAACAGATCTTTTGATCGTCTGGCCGCCGGCCCCACGCACGGGTCATTAAATAATCCGCTAGGGGTCCGCTAGGGGTCCGCTAGGGGTCCGCTACGGGCTCGCACGAGCAAGTTATTACCAAGCCAAGCAAGCATGATGGACATGGGACCATGAGCTTGAGCATGGGCGGGTAGGTGCTATGTATGAACCATTGAACTTGTTCCCAATAATCCAATAATACACGGTGAAAGATGAACGCCATCCCCAGCAATCTAGACGATTTTAACGACGAGGAAAGCACTGGCGGCAGCTCCGACGCATCCGGCTCCTCCACCTCGTCGTCTCGCGCGGAACGGCTTCGACGGGAGAGGACGCAACGGCACCGCCAACGGCTTCAGCGCGCCAAGCAATTTTCTCAGCAGCAACAACAGCAGCAACAACAACAACCTCAACAGCACGCGAGGAGTTCATCCGATTCATCAGGATCCACAGCATCGTCCACTCGTCGCGGCCAGGAGCCACGCGGCAGTCGAGGAGGAGGAGCCCATGCCGCCAATGCTGCTCCGTCGGCAGCCGCGCCTAAACAACAACAACAACAGCAACCGAGGAAGCAACATCAGCAACAACAACAACAATACAAACAGCGGCATGCTGCTGCGCCAACATCATCATCCTCCTCCTCCTCCTCCCAGCCAATGCGCAAGATAGACCCGCCAAGAGAGTCACCAAGATCTTCACCGAGATCCTCACCGAGAATTAATCACTCCTCTGGCAAATCATCATCCAAATCACAATCATCGAATACTAGCAGCAGCAATAATAACAACCCCCCTCCACCCCCTCCTAGCAAGAATCCAACATCCCATAGTAGCAGTAGCAGCAATGCCCATGCATCGTCGTCATCTTTGCATCAGCTGCCGCTACCGCCGCAGCAACAACCTCCACCGCCCCCTTCTTCCCACAAGGCTGGTCCTGTCCTCGTCTCGGTTGAATCCCCTGTGAGTTTGAACCCAAGATGTGCAGTAGTGAATTTATTACACTCAACATTTGGATATCCTACCATATATTATGATTCTTGTGCATTTTTCAATTGCCTGTACTAATAATTTACAATCACGATATACTCCTTCATTACACAACATACACGCACACAAAAAAACAATACACACAGCTCCCACCCCTAGTCCAACGCTCCCTCGGCGATCGATCCTACGACAAACGAAAAAACGCCGCCCTCGAAATCGAACAACTCGTCAAATCCCTCTCCGAGGCGCACAACGTTCCCATGATCCAAAGCATCATCTCCGTCCTAGCCAAAGATTTCTGCACCAGCATGAACGCCAACTACCGCAAGGGTGGATTAATCGGCATAGCCGCCACGGCCATTGGGTTAATGGGGAACACGCGCAGTCATTTGGAGGGATTATTATTCCCCGTCCTCCATTGCTTTGACGATCCCGAAAGTCGAGTGCGGTATTATGCCTGTGAGAGTTTGTACAATATTGCCAAGGTTGCGCGGGGGAGCATATTACGGTATTTTAACCAAATATTCGATGGGTTGACGAAATTATTCGCCGATGTGGATGTCGATGTGAAGAATGGTGCTAATTTATTGGATCGACTCGTGAAGGATATTGTTACCGAAAGCGAGACATTTCACGTTGAACACTTCTTGCCGCTGTTGACAACGTATATACGAAGGACGAATCCGTATATTCGGCAATTGTTAGTGGGGTGGATTACCGTGTTGGATTCCGTCCCGGACATTAGTATGATCGATTACCTGCCGGATTTTTTGGATGGGTTGTTCAATATGTTGAGTGATTCGAATCGAGAGATACGACAGGCGGCGGATAGTGCGCTCTCGGATTTTTTGAAGGAGGTACGACACGCTACCGTTATTGAGTTTGGACCACTGGTTTCTATATTAGTGAATCAGTGTCTATCAAAAGATCGGTTGAATCGCCTCACGGCAATTACATGGATTGAAGAGCTGATCCATCATCCCTACTCGGGAGGGGATGCCCTTTTACCCCATCATGCGGAGGTGTTGGGAGCGATACTGTATTGCATCTCGGATTCAGAGGAGCAGATTTGTCTCGTTGCAGAACGTACAAATGCCGACTTGCTTTCGTTGGTGAGGGATACGCGTGGGGATTTCCGACTGGCTCCGTTGCTCGAAACGCTGACCGAAAAATTCATGACCAAGGACGATGTGCCTACCAAGATGGCATCGCTCCGATGGATCAATATGCTGTTGGAAAAACGGAGGTGCGATATGCATGAATTCGTATCGAATCTCTTGCCGGTACTCTTGAAAACTCTTTCGGATGCTAGTGACGCGGTGGTGTTGTTCACGTTACAGGTCTTGGCTAGGATATCATTGGGAGATGGCGGGGGTCCTCTTGACGAAGAAGGAAATAATGCCACACCAAGCGAAGATAATAGTGGAGGTGATGAAACTGAAGAAAAGAAAATCAATAGCATACACTGCGGACTTCTTCGGGGGAAGAAAGACGAGTTTCATTTCAAATTGGTTGTCAATTCCATCCTTGGGCTATTTGCATCCGATCGAATGCTTCTTGAGAATCGAGGATCACTCGTGGTGCGGAAATTTTGTGTACTCCTCGATGCCGAAAGTGTTTACATGCTGATGGCAGAGGTCCTCTCCTCTTCTTGTGACGTTTTCCCATGCATTGCTGGTGCTGGTGCTCCCAAGGAAGAGACCGTGGAAGACGTGGAAAAGGGTCCTTCAACATCAGCAGAGGGCGAGAAAGTGGATACAGTCAAATTCTCAGTAGAGTTCGTATCCACGATGGTGCAAACTCTCAACCTCATTTTACTGACGGCCAATGAACTCCACGGCCTTCGAGTATTGCTTGGCAATGCCTTTGAGCTAAAAGATTCCAGCTATCAGGATATTACAATTGCCAATCCCGGTGATGAACACTCAGACACGAGGAATTCGGTTCAAGTATTCGAATCACTGTTTCGATGTTGGTGTCATTCGCCTGTCGCAACGTTTTCGCTGTGCCTTCTTGCGCGTGCCTATGGTGTGGCATTTGCGTTGGTGCAAAAGTTCTCCGAGCTGGAGGTAACTGTTGGTAAGAACATTACTCTGTTTTGATTCTCTTTCACTATTGCGGAACGAGGGGATGGCACTAATCCATTTTTGATGAATTTTCATTTTTGACAGGATTTCTTATGCAAATTGATAAGCTTGTGCAGTTACTGGAGAGTCCTGTATTCGTCCATCTTCGACTGCAATTGCTGGACGTGGAATCTCCACACCACGCTCCACTTTTGAAAAGCTGCTATGGTTTGTTGATGCTTCTCCCACAAAGTGATGCCTTTCGAAGCTTAAATGATAGACTTACCACCGTTTGCAACCTTCGCGACAACCTTGGTATTCCTCCCACATTATCTTGTTCTCAGAAGAAGTCTCGCTTAGGGCTGCTCTCAAAACGACAACAGGGTCTCCTTGCTCATTTTGACACGATTATGGATTTGCATCGAAATATGCGTGGTAGAGAAGTACAACAGCTAATGGCAGGGGAGCTACTTCATGATGGCTTGAGTAGAGGCCGCACAGCCAGCTCTGGAAGCCGGGTTTCTGGTGGAGTCACAGGAACAGGTGCTTCAGCAAATGGGAGCGGGTCTCCATCTGTGTTTTATACGGGTAGCGAGAATGGAGGCAATTCCGCGGGTGCTTCTTCTGCTTCAAACCGCGGACGAATCACTCAAGAAGTATAACCTAGTATAATGTCTAATATTATTTTATACCATGGCCAGAATTGTGACGAACCTGCATCGTGGTTTCATTTAGCTGATGTGGTCTAGACCTCGAAAATAGGGAGAATTCGGATACCACCAGAAGAGCCTCGTGGGTTCCAAATCAGCCACCATAGATGACCGCTGCCGGGGGTATCAATATGTCGAGGCAGCTGTCGAGACTCACTCGTGTGGCAACATTGACAGATTTGGAGCAATGGCCTTGATATTTTTGAATCACTCTACCACTGATTCACATGCGTGCAAGCTCCAGAGCTCAGCCGTGGACTGCAGGATTCCGGATGAAAATCTAAGAGTCCTTTGGTGTAGTAGGAATGAATACGATGTGGTGCTGAGTGTACACTTAAGAGAAAACTGCCTGCGTATGATCAGGGAATTTTGGGGGAACGGCGCTGGTTATTTTTCACGTATCTCTTGTTTGTCGACGGCAACATCATTTTCGGTAGAAGAATCCAACCTTGACAGAAGTTCTAAATCCAATTTTTCTTGATTCACCATCCACTTCACTAGATCATAGCCACTAGTCACCCAGCTAAGCCCCTCATCGTAGTCATGTTGGGGATTACTGTTCTCCTTTTTAACGGGTGTCATCTCTATCGGATCGTTCTTTTCACCTGCAGGAAAATAGTACACAGTCGGTGTATCCCATGCATTGATCTTACTGTGCGGTACGTCATTCTTTGTCACATCTATCTTCATCACATTAATCACACTGCTCCAATTCATCGCCTGAACCAAGCTAGACAGTTCGTTCCAGAAAATACTGAAGCGAGAGCAGTGCCCACAAGAATGAGAGGTCATGAGAAGCATTGTATGTTCATCATCGCGATCCATAACCAAGGATTCAAATGTGTTACCCGTAAGAACTGTCACATTTGGCCGATGTTGGTCAGCAGTTTGGGAAGACGTAGCTCGTGGGGCCGGTGGTTGAGTCTCAGATCGAATGAAGGGCTTGCCAATGGTGCCATTGAAGAACTGTTCAAAAAAATCCTCCATCGACCTGCTTGAAGTAAAAATATCTTTTGAGCACAAGTAATATCTGCTCGATTGCATTCCAGAGCGACCTGAACTATCAGTGATCATCACCACTGGCAAGATATTTTGATTCTCTCCAGTGTCAGAGGAAGCGCAGTATCCATTATCAGCACTAGCGCTCTCATCAAATCCCTTGCCATCACCATTGCTTTGATCGTCATCTGCGTCATCTGTCGTGCCAAACAATGCTTCATCGAGGGGGGTCCAAATATCGACTCCAAATGTTGACATGATTCTGACCTCTGAACTTGGAACGATTAAGAAAACAACATCATCGGCAGGTCGCCCTACACGATGCCGAAGAGCAGCGTCGTAAAACATTTGGATGGCTCTTTGTTGATTCAGCAGTAATTGAATAGTCTCTGACGAGTGGTTTAGAGAAGATGGCCATGGTGGTTCATTCATGCTGTTGGGAGGATGTGGCGAATTATTAGGACGCCAGACCTTATACGCCAAGGCCATGTCCACAAACAGCACAGCATGGATTTTTCTATACCATGGAAAGGCTAGTTGGGACATACGATCTCTATCAAACCAAATTACGGTGGGTGTTGCATGAACAATTGTTGACGCCACCAGATTACTCTGGACATATTCCACTGGAGTTGCTGGGTCTTTCACAGCTCCTTTCCCGTGGATTGCCTTTTGTTGTTCTGAAAATTTCTTCGCACTTGGAACAAATATCGCATGAGGAGGAACCTCTTTTACCTCATCCCAATCTGTTCTGACATTGCGAATGACTCGCCTTCGGTGTTGGTTCCAAATGTTATGACTGTGATTGTCATGTAAATCATCATCTTCTTTTTCATCGAGGAGGGAATAAGTGACGTATCGCCGTGCACGTAAATAGACAACTGCTCCATTGACATGGCCTTCGATGCCATCAAACAATCCATCGCATACTTCTTTCGTGCCTGGGTCAACAGTGTCTTCATTGTGTGTGGTGGCATTAAGAGCAAAAAATGCAGCATCCCTACGATGAGACATCTCCTCTGCGAGATCATCAAAGTCGCTTTTTGCCTTTCGGTGTCTTTCCAATCGAGCCATAAGTTTGGCAGCCATTTTCCCATCCCCCGTTAATTCAATATTTCCATATTCCATCTTTGAGCGGCATTGAACCAATAAGATGTATGGGTCAATCTCCTGCATGAACTCCATGCTTTCGTTGCATTGATGGCTTGCATCATCCTCCAAAATCTCGAAAGGGTGAAATACACCACCCAACTCACTTTGGCCCATATAAAAGTTGAACACTTCTTCTTCCACTTTGCTACCATGTCGACGCCGCGCCTGCGCAGGCCGCAAAAGCAGGTCACCATGACTTTCCAAGAATGTCGTCAATTGAAGTTGAGACGAGAATGTGAATATAGGTGGCAGCAGTCCCTCATTACCATCACTTGTAAACTCTGACGACCGACTGGTAATAGCATTGGAAACGACATATTTATACCAGTACATCAGAACTGAATCGTACAAATCCTTCGCCGTTTCCTTGGGACCTAGGAAGTCCCATAGTTGCACTTCACCATCATTGTCGCCAACATCATCATCTTCTTCTCTTTGAGTCGTTGGAAAAGTCAACATTTTCACAAACTTGAGTGCTGGGTAATGAGTTATAGGTCCAAAGCTTTCAATGCTTCCTATAAATCTGTCGATGGATGAACTCTCCATTATCCCAATAAGAGGTTTTGACACCAATGGAAAGTTGGAATCTGACGAGAGTGAGAGATAAGTATCATCTAACCACTCTGCTGCCAAAGCTGCGTTCGTGCCGACTTCTTCGCCTCTGTTGCACCAAGGAGCTAGTATGATCACCAGAACGAGACGTCCGCCCTCTAGGGCATGAAAGAAGGAGTCCTCTATTATTTGCATTCATTGGAAGTATCACCATATTATTGTGAGGAGCGTCTTGGTCAAAAATAAAGTGGTACACATATACGAGAGTGTCATTTTTGCAGCCTACACTCACCATCTGGCCATATCTGTAAGCCCATTGGTTTGTATTCTTCTTCCTCCTTCACATCAGAATTCCCTTCCTCGTCTATTATATCACTATCCAATGGTGCAGATACTTCTGAAACAGTCGATTCATAACCTACAACATCATGATCAGCAATGCTGCTTTCCTCTTCATCATCCCTGCTCAACGTCAACGGTTCTTGCAGCACCTCACTACCACTTCCTTCATGATCACTGGCACTTGCAAAACCGGCGGGGGCAAACCACGATGAGGAAGCAGTCAGGAGCAAAATGGGCAAGACATGCATAGCTCTGCTTATCACTGACGAAGTAAAGCATGATGTGATAGATTCATGTGGTAATAGGACGCTCATCATGCTCATCATGGTCGTGGCCCGAGTTTTTTGTTGTTGCCGTTGTTATTGTTAGAGCAGTTGTTGGTTGTTGCCGTTTGTTGGAGTCCGTCCGTCTGTCCATCGCCCAGCCGACCTGCACTGCCCCACCATCACCATGGCCAATTTCCGTCCTCGACAAAAAATCTTCGGCATCATTCACTCTCTAGATAGCTAGCCCTCCTCAACCTAAGCCAAGCTGTACGCCGCAACAACACTCCTGCTGCGCTCCAATCAACCACCATGTCTCTCTCCGGAACAGGCAACTTCCGCCAACCCTCCTGCCCCGCCGGCTCCGACTCCCATCGGCATCCATGGCACCCACCCGAAATCAACACCTCGGACCCCATCGCGTCCGGCCAGCTTCTGCTGCGCAACACCCTCACGGGCCAAAAGGAGCCATTCGTGCCCATGAAAGACCGTCACGTTCGCTGGTACACCTGCGGCCCCACCGTCTACGACTCCTCCCACGTCGGACACGCTCGGACGTACCTCAGCTTTGACATTATGAGGCGCGTCATGACGGATTATTTCCATTACAATGTGCTGTATCAGATCAATACTACGGATATTGACGATAAGATTATTCTACGAGCGCGTCAAAATGAATTGTTGAGGCAATTGGAAGAGGATAAGAGTGTCGACTATGGTAAATTGGTGGAGTTGGCGAAAACGGCATTGGAGGAGGCCAAGGCCAAGAGCGATGAGAAGAAGGTGGCTATCGAAGCGGCGCTTGGTGAGGCCACGACCGCGAAGGATTCACGTGGGAAGACTGAGCAGGAGGAATTGTTGAAGCAGCATTTGGTCAAGAGGAAGAATTTGGATAAGGATGAGGCCGCAATTTCGAAAGTCTGCGGTGCATCTACTACCAATGATGACAAGGATTCACGTGCCAATCTATTGGTCGCGGCCAAATCCGTCCTTGCTGAGAAGTTGGACAGAGAACAGGGCCATCTCGTTACCGATCACTCCGTATTCAATGCCCATGCACGAAAGTACGAGCGGGAGTTTATGGAGGACATGGAAGCTCTTGGCATTCGCGAACCGGATGTTTTGACACGTGTGACCGAGTACGTGCCCCAAATTATCGCCTTTGTCGAGACTATCATTGAGAAAGGGTTGGCATACAAGAGTAATGGATCAGTGTATCTCAGTTTGGATGCCTTTCAGGCTGCGGGACACAACTATCGCAAGCTGAATCCAGCGGGGCCAGGGGGTGCAGCAACATCTGCGGCTGAAATGGCTGAGGGCGAAGGTGCCTTGGCTGGAGGCGGGTCGAGCGAAAAGCGAAACCCAAACGACTTTGCACTCTGGAAGGCAAGCAAAGCCGGTGAACCAGCCTGGGATTCACCCTTTGGATCTGGTCGTCCGGGATGGCACATTGAATGTTCTGTTGTGGCGGGAGATATTCTGGGAGAACGGATCGACATTCATTCTGGCGGGGAGGATCTTAAATTCCCGCATCACGACAATGAATTGGCCCAATCAGAGGCTTGTTTTGGTTGCAATCAATGGGTGAACTACTTCACTCACACGGGTCATTTGCACATTGAAGGTCTCAAAATGTCAAAGTCGCTAAAGAACTTTATCACCATTCGCCAGGCTTTGGAAAACAATACGTCCCGACAGCTGCGTATCATGTTCTTACTTCAGGCTTGGGATCAACCAATGAGCTACTCTGACCAGACTATCGGTGACGCCCGTTCCAAGGAAAATACCTTCAAAAATTTCTTCCGTGAAGTGGAGGCTCTAGTGCGCGATGATTACTTGGCACAGGAAGTGGGTTGGAGGATGGGCGATGCCGATCATAAGTTGGCGGATGCCTATTTGGCTGCCCGTCAATCGGTGCATGAAAACTTGTTGGACAACTTCAATACCAAAGATGCAATGTTGGCATTGCTCAAGGTTATTAATGAAGCCAATGCCTACTTACACACACCCAACGTTCGACCTTCGACACTGTTACTGCGATCGATTGCCACCTATGTCTCTCAAATTCTCAAGGTCTTTGGAGTTGTCAGTGGGGCAGATGATTTTGGATTTGGAAGTGGTGGCGATGGCAAGGGAGAGACGGCCGATGGGAGTGGTTCTGAATCTTACATTGGAGCCATGGTTGCCTTCCGCGAAAGTGTCCGGAACGCTGCACTCGAGGCAGCCAAGGGAGGAGACACCAAGGCCGCGATTCAATCAATCCTCAAAATTTGCGATGGTTTGCGCGATGAAGTGCTCCCTACACTGGGTGTTCGACTCGAGGATCGACCAACTGGTACCATGTGGAATCTCGAAGATCCCGAGGTCATGCTGAAAGAAATGGCAGAAAAGGCAGCCAAGGAGAAAGAGGTTCAGATTGGTAAGCTGGAAAAGCAACTTGTGGCCCGGACAAAGGAGCTGGACAAGGTGAAGAACAGCATGGTCAAGCCACAAGATCTATTCCGAACAGATGAGTTTAAAGAGTGGGATGAGGCCGGTGTGCCAATCACGCTGGCAAATGGCGACCCTGTGAGTGGAGGGCAGGTGAAAAAGAAGAAGAAGGCAATTGATAAGCAAGCGAAGGCATATAAAGATTTGATGGAAAAGAGTGGGGATAATCCTGAGGAATTGCTGGATGCTGCCCTGAAAGAAGTCGATAGTATCAAGGCAAAACTTGAGGAACTTTCACTCTGAGATCTGTCATCGAGAAACCAACGGAATAATGGAAAATAATCTTGTGATCCGCGAACCATGCCATGAATCCAATGCTGCCACTTGTTGACTTCTGCTCTCTAGTGGCACTTGTCAAAATATTAGAGTTACTCACAAGCCCTTATTAGTAGAGGAGGATGATCTTATGTTTCTTTTTCAATGCGCCACACACACCCTTCTCATCCAACACTTTCCGGCTGGTTTCGGTGGCCATTCAAAATTCGCAATAATCCATTGACTATTTTCATTTGTCCAACTCTCGTCGGCTCCAAGTTTTTTGTAGTGCTCTTCCTGTGAAGTGGATGCCATCATCTCTGTCCAATGAATAATTCTCGCTTAGTTTGGCATGAAAAAGAAAGAGGCAATAGCTGTCCTCGTCAACTCGAACTTAATTGATTGCGCAGCGTTTCAACAAGCCAACATAGCCTCCTCCCAATCAAAATATCGATAACTCTGTTTGAAGTGTGTAGTGAAGGAGCAAGCGAGGTGGTGATGAGCAACAAGATGGGGGTTTTGCCCAGCTCGATGGTGATGACGACGAGGGTGAGGTTCTATTTGTATTGCCTCCGCAACCGTGTCGAGTCGATGCAGTTAGTGAAGCTGGAGTATTTGGCTGTTTAACTGGTCAATGATGCGGGGGCCGAATGAAAAATAGAGGGAGTGTTGAGCAAAATGACAATGGCGAGGATGGACCGAAGGATGCTCTATTATATAAAAATAGCATATGATGTATCTCACTTCTACGTGCATTGTAACATCGAGTCCTCGCCATCATGCAAGCAACTTTGGCTTCCGGCGCCAATAATCTACAATGCAACTTTGGGAATGAGGAATCATACAGTACAGAAGAGGAAGAGTTCTTAGATTGGTATAGTTTAGTTTGCAACGAATCTTGTTGCATGGGCGAAGAATGATATGTTGCGTCCGCAAACTCCGAGCTCAACTGTGACGCGTTGGAGATTGGCCCAAACAATCAACGCTGTTTTGACGCAACCTACCCACAGGATGGACATTCATGCAAAATAGCTCCATGTTGACATTCCATTGACTCCCTTCTACGGTGCATCGGCTCGAAATAACATTTTTAGGCACATCTGAATCACGCTGGATTGAGATAGATTTGCCCATGGTATCTCCTTCGCTGGTGTTGTCATTTTATTGATTGATTGATTGTCAGAGGCGGTCTGCGAATCGATGCATAAACAATGTAGCGTTTCTTCCAGAGCTAAAACTGGGATGGCGTACGCATACCATATCTCCGTTCGCCGACCATTTTGTCCGCGGCCAATTATCTCTCGTCAAAAGCCGGAAGAGAACAAAAAGGTTCACCCGCCTCTAGCCTCGGCGAACAGCTTTTATTAGAAATGCATCAAATACATACCTGGCTAGAGGGGTTCAATAAAACAATATTTGATTGATCACTCAACTCAATATCCTACTACAAATGCTAGTCTATCGATGCATTGGACTATCAACAATAACTAAGTGGTGAAAAAATGAAATAAAAGAGAATCTTGTAAGACCTGGTTTGATCCTTCATGTGGTAAGAACTTTGCTCGCCGGGGCATAATTTCACACTGGCTTGCAGCGCTACCACTGACAACACTGGTATCTGCATCTGAAAGAACGCCTAATAACAGCAAGTTTACATACTCTTGAGCAATTTGGCAGACATTTTATGTCCAAACTTCTACTTGTGGATCATAATCCTTGATTGCAAGAACAGAACTGCAAAACAGCACCCTTGACAGGCCCGGGCACTGTAATACAGCATGTGTCTCTGTTGACAACGCCGGATGCCATATCTTCGTCCATATTGGCTTTCCATAGAGCAAGTTCAAAGATTGTCGTAGCCTCCTCTAGTTCATGGTAGGTGATTAATCCAAGAATCCGGTCAAGGTTTTCTATTTGTGTCTCCCTCTCCCAATCACCGCCATTTCTCATTGCACCTGCGGAGATGAAAATATCTCCTCCTCTCATTTCTAAACCAGGGATTTGATTGATCTCATTCTGGACTCTTGTTTGGCCAACCTGACTAATGGCTCCCAAACGCCTTGAAATGTAAGAAAACTTGATGCTGTCCAGTGATACACAGCGTAGGAATGCTCTCTGTCCAATCGTCTTGATACTCTTGTTGAGCATCACCTCTCGCAAGTTGCTGCAATTGGAAAATGCCCCGTCGCCAATCTCAGAAATGGTGGAAGGAAACTTGATGATTTCCAAGGATGGGCAGTGTTGAAATGCTCTATGCCTAATCTTCTGCAGCCCCTCGTTCAGCGTCACCTCCTTCACTTTGTCGCAATTGGAAAATGCCCAACCACCAACCTCAGATAACGATGAAGGAAACACGATGATCTCCAATGATGAGCAATTTTCAAATGCTCTATTCCCAATCTTCTGGAGACCCTCGTTGAGCACCAACTCTCGCACATTGCAACAAGAGTAAAATGCATCATCACTAATCTCAGATACGCCAGAAGGAACCTCGACGCTCAGTAACGACACGCAGTGTTCAAATGATCTCTCTCCAATCTTCTGGAGGCCCTCGTTGAGCACCAACTCCTTCAATTGCCTACAATTGCGAAATGAACCTTTACCAACCTCAGATACAGTCGAAGGAAACTTGAATCTCTCCAACGATACACAATCTGCAAATGATTCGTCCCCAATCTTCTGGAGCCCCTCATTGAGCACCACCTCTCTTAATTGTCTGCAATTGTAGAATGCACCTCTGCCAATCTCAGTGACTGAGTTATGAATCACAACCCTAGTTACATTCTTTGGAGCTGTTCCTATCCCTGTGTATTCAAACTCTACCACTTCCGCGCTCACCATTAGTGCACGCAGTATAGGGGATGTAATGTGATGGTAGATAAGCATGACCTGATGGCTGATGGCGTTCCATGAAAAAGGCTGTAGGTTAAAGAAGGAAAGCAGAAAAGTGGAAGTGTAGACCTGATATCCCTAACCTGATATCCCTTCCTCTTGGAGCACACCTAACCATGAGAGAGTATTGTATTGTGCTTAGACCCGAGAGACTGACATGGTGTCGCGTACGTTCTAGAGAGGAGTACCTACATAAGGCAGCGGGTCTATGCATAGCATGCACCACACAAGAAGCATCGTGTAGCCATAAGAGATACAACATCATAGAACATATGTAGAGACATGAGATTGGCGGTAGATAGCACCCACAAGAGGAATCGTGTATGTATCGTGTAGCCATGAGAGATACAACATGTGAGACACGGGATTGGGGGGTGGAACATGGTGGAACAGTACAGGTGAGAAGGAAAATGCCCATCGCCATTCGCCGCCACTTGATTGCCACTTAATGCTATCAGTATGATCTTGATTGCGTCTGGCGTCTGGGTCTTACTGGTATTTGCATATCATAATAGATTGTGCATGTACGATTCGTACTTTTTTAAAGCAAAACTGCCTGGAACATAACGGATATAGATCTAAAAAGAAGTAATTAGATCTAAATAGATAGA
>JALLBF010000192.1:0-12763 GCA_036939945.1 Thalassiosira sp. AJA248-18
TTGTCTATTGCCTTATGGTATATTATCACTACTTTGGCCCATGCCTCATGAAAAGAGACACATCGCTAGAATTATTTATTTTTCCATGGGTTTAAAGAGATGCATACTTTGTATATTTCTCTCAAAAGTCAATCAGTTCGATTTGCAATGCATATTCCCACAATATCGTGAGGAGAAAGGGGAAACCACCGACGATGATGAAGAATGATTCTGTATGCATGGATGCTTGATGAAAAGGTCTACTCATTGCTTCTTGGTTCCCACACAAAGCTATATTCCGCATCACTATATTCCCGCTGCAAAAACAAATCTTTGATGGGATGCAGCAAGTGCTCAACAACCGGGATGGAATAACTATTACCCAAGAGTCTTTTGCAGTACCCTTCACAATCATAATAGTACAACGTCTTGCCATTACTGTTCTTTTCTACTGTCCCAAATTTCACCCGCACCATTGGGTCGTCCTTGTCACCACAAACAAACTTGTACTGACGCCCAGAAAACGCACTGAGTTCTTCAAAAGATCCATTATCAATAGACTGTTCTAACCAATTCTCAGAGTGAAATGAATCGCTTAATTTCTCGAAAATCATTGTGACTTTGAAGCATGGATGAGAGTTGGCTGTCTCACAAGATATAGTATGACGAAGATGAGGAAAAGGCAAAAGTAGCTCACCTTTTTCTTTAACATATCCTTTTGGGAACCCCAGGAGTGCTTCACGATCTCCAACTGTGTAGCAGCTTGTCTCAAATAAATTTGTATTTGCTGAATCAACGAGTCGAACCTTTATCATGCGCTCGTCGTCAATGCGCCCTTCAAATTCGATTTGCGAAGTGAACGTCTGTAAACAACAGACTGAATCATGAAACTTGTTTATACAATCAAATCTACACACCTTCTGATGCCATAAATGTATTGGCTTTGGTGTAAGGCTCCGGCTCATTATGAATAAGGCAATATAACTGTGCAGGATGCATCCAGCCATCAGCCAGCTTGACTGTCGACAAAGCTAGTGCAGAGTCTGGTTCTGGTAAGTCATTCACCGGAAGCTTCCAATCCAAAGAGGAGAGCAAGATATACTAAGATGAGAGAGTATCCATCTGTACCTATGCAATGAAAAAACATGACATTACTCACATTTGTCGAGTAGGATCGCTTGCGTTTGGAAGGGCTCACATTTTGAGCGTCAATGATTATTGGAGAGATCCCAAATTTAGGCTCAAAATGCTTGAGATCCTCCTCTTTCATCTGGACATTTTCACACAAGAAAAACACATTCTCATTTTTCTGCAATCTGTGATTCTTTATTCTAAGGATAAGATCGGCAAATTTAATCATGTACCTTCCCTTGACAGAGGCAATGCCTTCCCTATTGGCATTGATTGCCGAAACTATCAAAAGAAAGCATGAGTATTGAACAATGAGTTACCACAATGAAAATTCTGACAGACTTACATTCAACACACGGAGGGCCGCCTTCCACAATGTTGATTGGGGCACATTTTTCCATGACCTGATCAAAATTTTGCTCAAATTCCTCGAACGTCTCAATCCAGTGGTAATTGTCAACATCAGCCTTGTGATTCTTTGAACAAACAGCCTCTGCAATTGGATCATGTTCTACAACTACGCAGTTGTTAATTGCTACGCCCAGCCTCTTCAGTACCAATATTCCAGCCCCGATACCAGAGAACAAAGAGAGAACATTGGCGGCTTTAAGTTCTGTTGTTTTTGCCCTTTGCTTGAGTGTCCGGAAATCAAGGCGGTTCTTTATATACCGTTCATCTGATTCTCTGAAGCTGACCGGGTCTGTGTGGGGGGGGGGGACGCACCGCGAGATATCAGACATGAACAAAACCAATGAAAATAAAGTAGTCGCTTTGTGTCTCACCATTATATGTCAAGTCGTTCAAGACTGTGGTCCTTAAATTATCAGCTTTTTCCTTTGACTTCGCAAGGAAGCCTTCGGGCGCTTTGAATCTCCGCCTCTTCTTATTGGTCGGAGGAGTTGAAACAGCGATGCCGTAGTCGGTTACTGCTCGTTCCTCACCGACGAACTTTCGCAGGGTTGTACAACATGCTCTATGCACACGAACATAGTAGGGAGATGATGACCCCCCGCTTCGTGATAATGACGGTAATATTTCTTTGATCTGGTTGAGTGTAGGGTAACAAGCAAAAAGTGGTAAACGATGCAAGTTGCCAAATGGACTTAAGATGAAGATATTGCACTTACCTGACACTTATCATGATCTTCATTCCCACACCGACACATGAAGCAGCATAATTCAAATGATTTATCGTATGTGATGAGTGTACCTTCGTCAATAATACTTCTTCCCTGCTCCATACGTTGCACTGCACGGTCAATATCCGTGTTTGATGGTTCGCCCTCTTCTGGTTCGCCATCCTCTACTTCACTGAAGCGACTTTCATCATCGCTATCCATGTCATGTCTGCAATCTTCGCCACTTTTGGTGTTGCCAGAGTTATTGCCCCCGGTTGAGGCACTGCTTCCATCCTTCTTAGGGGTAGATCTTGCAGGAGAAGCATTGCCCCCCCTTTCATGTGTTGTATTGGTTGGGGCACTGCTAGCTCTTGCAGGAGAGGAAGCGTTGCCAGGGTTATTGCTCCTCATATTCTCATCGCCTCCCCCTTGTTGTGTTGTATTGCTTGAGACTCTGTTTCCACCCTTCTCGGGAGTAGCTCTTGCAGGAGAAGAATTGTTGTTGCCTCTGCTGCTTGGTTTTCGATCATCCAAAAGACTAATTCTGCCTCCAACGCTCCCATTAACAACCTCCTCTGGATTGACGTCTAACTCTTCTTGCATCATCTTGGCTATGAGTTCGTCACTTTCTATTTGAGACGTGACCTCCTCTTGCTCCATCTCACCCCTAGCTACAGTAGCAGAGGCAGCGGCGGCAGATCTTGCAGGAGAAGCATTGCCCCCCCTTTCATGTGTTGTATTGGTTGGGGCACTGCTAGCTCTTGCAGGAGAGGAAGCGTTGCCAGGGTTATTGCTCCTCATATTCTCATCGCCTCCCCCTTGTTGTGTTGTATTGCTTGAGACTCTGTTTCCACCCTTCTCGGGAGTAGCTCTTGCAGGAGAAGAATTGTTGTTGCCTCTGCTGCTTGGTTTTCGATCATCCAAAAGACTAATTCTGCCTCCAACGCTCCCATTAACAACCTCCTCTGGATTGACGTCTAACTCTTCTTGCATCATCTTGGCTATGAGTTCGTCACTTTCTATTTGAGACGTGACCTCCTCTTGCTCCATCTCACCCCTAGCTACAGTAGCAGAGGCAGCGGCGGCAGCCTCATTCTTCTCCATTTCGCCCCTAGCAGCGACAGCAGAAGCATCGGCGGCTGCCACACCCACAGTATTTGACTGAAATACTACCTCCGGCATTGCCCCGGCGCTGGATTGAATGTTGAGTGATGGTACATTATTATTTCCCCCCTCCTCTCTCAATCGCTGGATGTCTCGCTGGAGCTCCTTCTTCTGAAGAAGTGATGCCTTGAGTATTTTTAATTGGTTGATATCATCTTGCAGTGCTTGAGAGAGACCCACCAAATCCATCATCGTTGAAGTCGAATCTTTATGGATGAAACTTTGGATGTCTCGCTTCAATTCGTCCTTTTCGGTGAGTAACTCCTTGACTTTCCTCAACTCTTCATTTTCGTGATGTATGGCTGCAAGATGTAAGTGTGCCAGAGCAGGAGAATCGGCAGAGCCTCCCCCGCCTCGATCGGGCTGGCTTTGGTTCCTGTCCGACATGATGTATGGCACACTTCACACTTCTCTTCTTGATAGTAGTAGTGGTAGTGGTAGATAGTGCGGAGCTGTATGTGTGGAGATGTGTGGGCGGTGGGCGTGTGGCGTGGTGTGGTGTGGCGCTTGGTGTGGCGTGTGGGAGGCAGGTTGTTTGTGGAGGGGTTGTAGGTAGGGGGAGGTTTTATGTAGGTAGGATCTAGTACTGGCAATGCATGACACATCATCATTTTGAGATATGGTTTCAAAAAGAAGTTTCAAAAGCTATTCATGCATACCAATTTTTTTATACAAAAAATTCCATTATTAAATACTATGGTGGATGGTGGTGGCTCCGCAGCACAGGACTCTATGTGATATCAGAATATTTGAATAGTGTTTTTGTCTGAACTCAGTGTAAAAGTCTAATGTTCATTGAAAGTAATGAAGGTGCACAAAGAGCATGTTTCGGTCCATATCAAGTAGAATAACTAGAGGGGCAGGGTCTTCAACTATTTGTGTGCTTCAGGAAAGGGTGAAAGAATTGACATGTAAAAATAAATTACAGCTCTGGATCATTGTTTTGTTCATGTGCCTTCTCATGTTTCAAGCAGCTTATTATCCAAGGTGGCGATCTGTGTCTCTGATTCTCCCATTTCGGTCTTCTGTGTTTAATACAAGACCAAGTTTATCTTCGATCATGGACTGACAAATGACATCGGCTTGAACAGCCAAGTTTCGAACAAAGTGAGCCCCAACTCGACGTGACACAAGCCAACTTCCAACGAGGTGGTCCACGGCTGAGCAGATGGATTCGTCCAAACCGGCTTTCAGATGGACAGATACCTTGAAGAGGGGCGCGTGAACGAGGGGAATCACATAGATGGTGATGAAACCAAAGTGTCCACTGATTGACATGCGCTCATGGTCGACATCAAGGGTATCAATGTCTAGTCCATACACAATATGAACAACATCATTCCCAACATGCCTCTTTCTAGTGTTCACACGGTCTGGCATGAGGGTGACAGTGTGGAAGACGACCATTGAATCAACCAAAATAGGGTCATTTAATTCGTAACTGCCACCTTGGCAGCCAAACCAAACAATTGCAAATGACCCATCAGATAAGCTCTCAGAAGTATCTCTGCAATTGCCATAAAAATAAGCTTTTAGTTCTTCATGTATATCCAAAAACAAAACAAGCAATCCGTCACTACTTACAATCCACCAGAGAAGTATTTACAGTGTCGCACAGGAACAAGGTCCCCCAATTCTTTGGAAAATTGCCAAAAGTCTGTTGATCCCTGGGTTGCCATGAGAAATTTATCTCCGTCATTAGTGGTCTTTGAGTCTGCTTTAGCATTGCGGGTATTCCTCTTGGTGCTGAATGGGCCACCATAAAATAATGCTATCCTGTGTGTTTGAAAGGGGGTTACTCTGTCTAAAATCGACATTGCACGATGAAAGTTGGGGCCAACGGCATAGGGGGTCATTCTTTCGTGCACAAAAAGATCTTGGTAGGAGGCTGGTGTGATCACAGTTTCAGGAACACCGAGTATTGAACGAGAGAATCCCAGCACTGTTAGCTCCTGAATTAAGTCGATATCGATTGACTTGCGGCCAGTAGCGTATTGTAGCCACGAGTGGACACTTCTTTTTCTTTCATACAATATCTCTGGTTGAGTGAAAGGGGCCATCGCCATTAAATCGCCGTCGGACAAAGTCCTTTTCAAGCTAGAGCAAACCACACTTGCTTTTTCACCATCCTTTTTCTCTCCAAAAAAGGATTTTGATTTGCGACGGTGGGGTTTCTTTCGGTGAAAACTTTCACTTACTGTCCTCTCTGGTTTAGCAGTCATGTCTTCTTTGCCATTATGCTGCTGTAATGATGATCCATCGACCAAGCTGTCAAACCTTGCAATTATCATCTTTGCATTTGCCAAAATGTCACTTTCACTTCTGACAAACGTATTTTGCACTGGCGCACTTTCGGGCACTGATATGACATCGGTCTTTGCCTCCTTTTTCCTCCGAGGATGCAGCTGTTCCCAAAAAGGAAGGAAACTCCCGGGGTGTTCTGTGATAAACTCTTTCTTCCATTTGATGAGGCGTCTAATACGTGAACACGGAGAACGAATGACAACCTCAACCCACCCTCGATAGAGGGAATCTTTGGACCCGAGGCGCAGCGTCAAAATAGTATTCCCACACTTCCATGCTGAGATTTTGGGGCTTCCAAGGTCATCCAAGTCGACTGGAAAGGTCTCCAACGAAAGCGCTTCATGAGCAAGCCTATTGTGTACCCGTGATGGTTTGTAGTAGTTCTCCTTGGAACTAGAACTCATGTCTAGTAAGCGTGCACTCATCAGCCTATATCGAAGAAGGTCAATGAGCAATGGCTGGATGCGTTTTTGATTTGGCAACGCCATGTTCTTCTTAGGGCCAATTGCAAAAAACATCATGAGGTTCGCATCATTGGCAGTCATTGAATTTATTAGCGCGACTGCACATTGAAATGCAACAACTTGTAACTCCCACTGTTCACGAGTAGGTTGGAACAACGTCAGAAATACTCTACGGCACAGTGACCTCGGGAACGCGAAGACACTGTCTGCGCAAGTAGCAGCCTCCCGCATTGCTTCAGGAAGTCAGCAATTCAAGCAAAAAATGGAACATTAGCCGATAAAATCAATTACTATGCAACTCAGTAAAAGCATATGGTAGATACGTACCATCAATAAGCGGTATCAATACAAGGTCAGAACTGGATTCTTCTTTTCGGAGAACTGAACATACATGGTCCATGAACGATACTAAACAAAGGCTTATTTCAGGATCAGGAGAAGATGTACCCCCTTTTGCGACTTTTTCGGCAAAGCTGTGACGCAATGACGAGAGAATTGAAATTAGGCCGCAACAGGCATGCTGGACTGAGGTTTGACATTTCGACGTAATAGTCAATTGCACAAGCACATCACAAACCCTTCTACCCAATTGCAGATTATTCTCTTCGTCGCCAATACGAGAAACAATTATGTGGCCTAGCACACCACCAAAGACCGAAACTGCCATCGCTCTTGATACGATTTCATTTTCATTATCACTCTTGTCAGGTGTACAATCAAGATCCAGCCACAGCAAGTCATCCAACCCTGGAAACGCCATTCCGTGGGATAAAAAGGATGAAATCACAGTATAGCAAATGGTGCAAAGGATAGATGGGAGTTGTGAAAGACTGGTCGACGAGATTGTCCTATCGAAAAGAAGTTTGTTGCTTCCTTCATCATGCTGAGAAAGACTGCAAGAAACAGCATTCAGAACTCGCTTGATCACAGCAGCAACGGGTTCAAAATCCACAACTGTCCCTTGTTTTCCATTCATGACAATGCTACTGCGACGGGTCTGTCTTCTTCTTGGTTTTACGGTGCTATTTTGAGATGACTGGTTGTCATCTTTTCCACTAGAATGGTAGTGTTTGACAAAAACAAAAGGCGCCATATCTCCATGGTCTGAAGAAAAATCGTTTTCTTCTGATACCATTGGCAAGGTTTCGTTAAGGACCATGGGACTGATATTATGCAACCATTCGTCGACAGAGACTACAGATAATAAATCTGCGGGGATGCTCTGAGTCACATGTTGCCTTGACATGAGTATTGCGTGACCCGTCCTTGCGCAACTAAGTCTTGCCAGAGGCAATACGGAAGCTAGTGTCATCAATAATCTATCGGTCAGTCCCATTTCATACTTCGCATCTTCTTCATAATCGATTGAATAAAAAATTGATACAGCACTTGTTGCTTTCAGAATATCTGGCACATTTCCATGTGTGTGTGGCAGAGAGCTGAAGGGCGCACCAAGACAGATTTCTAGTTGGCGTATAGCTGATTTGTACAAAAGAGGATAAGTCACAGCATTAGAAGGAGTGGGAATAAACAAATCTGCAAAAGACACGCGAATCATTTCATCAATTTGCTCACCCTCAAATCGTAGATTCATCTCTATGAAGGTTGAATTAATCACAACATGGCAAAGGAGTTAGTTATAAGGAAGAAAGAATCTCAAAAGAAAAATACAAAAAGCCTTACCCTCTCCTCTCAAAAACACTGACGCAGAAAGAGATTTCTCAACAGCACGATATTTTGTGTCTGCGTCCTCTCTTTCTTGTTGATGGACCCATTCTCTTATCCCATGTGGAGTCGATGTTGCTACTTTCTGCAAAAGGTCGATGAAATGGTGTCTTTTCTCGCCCTCTCCAGTTCTACTTCGGAACAGCATCCCCAGCATTTTGACCGCAAAACGACGCAATAAAAATTCATTTTCTATTATGTCAAAGCAGTCTGCATTAGACACTTTTTTCATACTTTGATTTGGTTGACATTCAGTCTTCTCAAGTATGGGCATGGTAATAGATAATGTCTCTTCCAGTTTAGGTAAAATGATTGAATTTACCAATACGAGATGCAACTCCCGTAAGTTCTTTGTGACTGTACAGCATAAGAAAAAATGTTGTGAATAGTTGGTCGAGAAGGGTGAAAGCAAATTGAACAATTGAACAATTGGGTTACTCACGTGAGAATAGAGAGAAGACTGGAGGGTTTCCACTCTTCATTGAAACAGATGTGATGGTTGATATTCCAGATGTGGACACGCTGTCGGAATCCCTCATAGTTGAGTAGTCTATCTGAGTTGAGTCGTCATTGACTAGTGACTTTAAAGCTTCAAGTCTCACGACAGGATGATGGAGGTAACCGCCAACGTATCTACCGGGTTGCGACTTGGGTACCACAAAAGCCTCCTCCAAGAGATCATTAGCACGCTTGGCCCAGTCGCCATCCTTAAATGGAAGGTACCTGATCACACACCATGACTTAAATACTGCCAAGGCAAGTGTTGTTGAATCATCTCCCATCATTTCAGGATGATCAATTGCCTTTGAAAATGAATCCACCATTTGGATTAGCGGAGTTATTTTGCGCAGTAAAAACAGATGCAAATAGTTTCTAGCATCATCGTCAACAATCAGATGAAACCCATACTCATTTTGGGAGCATTTTGCTAAAAAATTTGTTATTTGGCTGAAAATTGCCACCGCCTCAGAACGAATCTCCTGAACGAGAGGAGATCCATTCTTCCTGGGCACAAGCCACGGGGAAATGCCAATGTCAATCGCCCTGACAAATGATTCCCATTCAGTTGCACACAGATCGCCAGTTCCGTAGACCTATTCGAAAGAAGTTTGATGTATTGACGAGTTCAGAGTAAGTTATTTCGAACAAAAGGAGAGTAATGAACCACACTAACCATCTCGCTATCGACAAGTCTCTGCAATGCTAAGATAATTTCAAAGATAACATTCAGAAATGGGTTGTCTTTGCCCACTACTTGATTGTCTACTACAATCACAGAGGTCTCGTGCCCAGCGATGTCAAACTTGGCATTCGGAGCATCACTGTTGTGTTGAAAAAATGTTGATGCCACGGCACCGAAGAGATCAACCACTGGCTCCCAAAAGAATCGCAACAATGGGACACCTCTGACAGAAGGAGGATCTCCTAGAAAATACCATAGTTAATCAAAGCAAGAAAAATGAGTTGGGTGCATAATATGTCAAGCAACGATTGAGAGGGTGGACATGATCACAGTGCCATTGAAAGCGTATGGGAGAAGAAAAATGTTCAAACTATACTGACCCCACATCGCTGCCGACAAGGCTCGGATTGCCCCACTTGCTATAACGACACGTTCTTCCACAAGTTTGCGGTTTTCATCAGTTACTTCAAGTTGAAGATCCATATCTATGGCATCTAACAATGCATCGGTTGTCAGGCAAGATGTCCCTTCATTTGAAAGCAGCACCCAAAGGAGTTCTGCCGAGTTCGAGGCAACAAACGTTCGAACATCTCTGATTTCCTTTTCGAACAAAGCATCTTCTCCATAACTCGGAACAGAAGATATTGGTGTTTCAGCAGCAGAAATGAGTTGGCATAAGGATATTGCAAGTGGTCGCACTGCTGGGATAACATCACGTGACGCAAGATTTTTTATGGCCATGAGGGCCTCGGAAGCACACGAGCACGCAACAAGACGTTCTTTTCGAATCTGTTCTTCTGGCATTTGTTTCTTTTTATCGTCATCGTCAGCAAGATGTGATATACCCTTCTCGGCGATACCTATTAGACTCGATATAATGCCGTCCCCTATTCGCCCTGATGGTGGCGGACGCCATCCTGCTGACACAAGGTCAGAGAAGTCGCGAAGGACTCGGAGGGTATACCACCAGTCAATGTTGGATAAGTCGACAATTTCTCCCCACAACGAAAATCTCTTAGAATGTTTGGGCTCAATTTCACTGGTCATCGGGCTTGTGTTAGTGGGCGTGCTTCTGGGATCCATTTTAACTGGGAGAACGATTTCAGTCACTGGCCCGCTCTCATTAGACGCAATATTTCCTTCCTCACTAGCTCCTGATGATTTCATATTAATCGGTACATTGTTGGTAGTAGCATCATCAATATGAAAGGGGATGCTTCCTTCTTCGATTTCTCTTGGAATTGGCCATGCTTGTAGAGTAGTTTCCAACCATGAGTGAATCATCACAGCAACAGGTGTATGCGCTCCAGGAATAGACCATTTGCCTTCACTTTTGTTGCCCTCTGTCTCCGCTGCACGATGGCCACCAGTTTCAGTATTGTCGTCGTTTTCGTCCCCAAGACAAAAGAGACCAAATGCCAAGTCCCTTTGGCAAAAAATGAAGAGGTTAGCCAAATAGGATATATATTTCCCCCTTTATTTGACGAGCACAAAGAAAGACCATTAAATTACCTTTGGGTATCACCAAGCCGTTTCCGCCTTCGTAGCCATCGGCGCTCGTCGTGTAGGTGTTGCCCCAGAGCAGTTAGAAGTGCTTCACCCCCCCCCTCCCAATAGATTTTGGTATTCGCGGAGCGCAATGGTGGAATGGAAGTTTCAATAACAGATGCAGCGAAGCGGATCATAGCCGCAGGCAATACTTCCGGAATGGAAGAAGAAAGCAGCTCCAATATATCCGTTGGTGGTTGCCAAACGGGGGGAGCCACCGATCCACTAGGAATGTACCTTCCTCCCGAAGAATGAGCATTAGACATGTCCATAGACACGAGGGAAGATTGTAAAGATGTCATTGAACCAACACTCATATTGTCGGCGAATCTACCTTGATGTTGCAAATGAGGCTGATGCAGCAGCCTCATTTCACTCTCACGAATCAATTGACGTCGCAGCTTCAATTGGCGTTTCCAAGCTGGCCCGACGCAAGCTTGGAAGAAAAAGTATATAATCAATAGTAAGTTCTTCTGACATTTGGTTGATGATACATCATGTATCCAAAAATGCAAATGCTGTGCTTACCGTGAGTCAATGCAGCTGATGCTCGGACAGATTCCTCCCAAACCTCCCATGCAGCCTGTTCCGTAAGCTCCCACTCTACACCATTCAGTGCAGAGTTGAGAGTGCTTACCGTATTTGCCGTGGTGCTGTGGTCGGCAACAGATTCATCTCCAATCTGCGACACTTTCTTCTGTGTTGCCACGCGATTTTCATCTCGTTCCGCCTTCATCGATTCAAAGCGAGCATGAAATCGAAGCGTTGCCCCCTGCAAGCTCAAGAACGTATCGGATGGGTCGTACCCTCCATAGTTGTGATTTTTCTGTTCACCGTCCACGAGCTGCTGGCTCTCCCATTCAGCCACAATTGCCAACCTCAACATTTGTATGGCATGAGAAGCCGATCGAAAGTCATCAGTTTCACACCTCCATATTTCATCGATGGCATTTTCCACTGTTGGTGTAATGTTTTGTGCCATGATATTGTGCTGTTGTGGGGGGATTGACCCTGGATGTAACATGTGTGCTGGGTATTGCTGATGTGACTGTTGTGGTGGAGATTCATTGTGGCCATGATAGGGTTGACTGGCAAAGGGCGGGGTGCCATGCTGCTGCTGTTGCTGAGGCAAATATTGTTGACTGTGTAAATTCTCTTCATAGTGCTGCTGCTGCTGTTGGCTTGGATGTGGTGGCTGATTGATGGGTATAGACGATTGAGTTTGATATTGATGATACAGAAATTGCTGCTCATTTTGATGCACTTGATCGACATCTTTGCTTGCATTCGGCCGCAGCCCCGGAGAAGAGGAAATTTGCTGTGGCGGTGACTTCGATTTCGGCTGAAAATGAAACCCTGTCACCCGTGGGTCGTAAGAT
Source organism: Thalassiosira sp. AJA248-18 (assembly GCA_036939945.1). Lineage (NCBI taxonomy): Eukaryota > Bacillariophyta > Thalassiosirophyceae > Thalassiosirales > Thalassiosiraceae > Thalassiosira > Thalassiosira sp. AJA248-18. The sequence continues at coordinate 11,996 of JALLBF010000192.1, forward strand.
CGACTTTTGGGATGAATGAGGGCAGTCTGGCGCGGATCACTGAGTCCGAGCGGCGGCTCCAAAGCATCGTTAGCATTCGAATTATTCGATGAACCTTGTGAAGTACTCAATTGCTTCGGTTGGTGCTGCTGCTGCTGCTGCTGCTGTCGAAGGATTTGCTGTTGCTGTTTCTGCTGCAATTTGTTCTTCTTGCTTGTCTTTTTGTCACGAAAGAATCCTCGACGAGGCATGATAACGATCAAATATCAAGCCCTCTTCTCTCAATGACAGGTTGTATTCCCATAAAGAGGGCTATAAGAAGTGAACAATGTCACGCGCAATTCAACGCAACGCAATCAATGCGCAACACCACTCGGCTGAGGTGACCGACTGTCGGACTGCCTCTAGAGATACCGCTCTCTGCTCTCTCTCTCTCACCTCTCACTGTGTCGCGCACTGCTAACGCTAATGCTGCTTCTCTCTCTCCTCAGTACCCGGATGTTGGATATTGAGGATGGAGGTTTCCTTTCAGCGGGCGCTCTACTGTATTTGGGGGGATCCTAAACCTAAACCAAATCTGCGTGAGAAATACGTATCCACACATACTACAAAAATGCTGAATTTGACGGGGTATCCAACGCACCCGCTAAAGAAGTCCCAAAAACTACTGCCGGCCATGATGGGGGAAGTGTAATAAAAATAGGGTCCTATCTAATCGCGGCCGCCAGGCCGCCTTTAGATCTATAACCCTATGGATAACCCTAAACTCTTATGGAGACCAGGAAAAAA